>JADHYT010000479.1:0-12557 GCA_027604725.1 Entophlyctis luteolus
TGTAAAAACCCTTCCTCACATTAAAACTGAAGTAAGAAATAAAAAGAATGATATAAAATAAAATTCATATTTTCACAGATACCTGCCAGAATCCTGACATACTATAGTTTGAAACTCAAAGGTATTCAGACTATGCTAACACATTCATTTGCTTACCCACTGAAGTTCTGAACTCTGCTCACTGCCTTTCAGTTGTCCCTTTGATTGTCACCAGTTGGAAGCTGGTGCCTAAGGGCAATGATGTAATGAACAACCAGCATATTTTGTTGGTGCTGCACATTTGTCTGATTGCTTTCTTTCATTTGCCAGTGATAAACAAAAATGTCAGGAAGTCACAGCAATGTGACACCCACCCGCCACCGCCGCCAGTCACACCAGTTTCGCGGAATCGAATCTGCCAACGCCGCTGTCCCTTCGCTGCTGCCCGATGCCGCCAGCAAGGGCGGCATTCTCGTCCTCGAGGACTCGCTGGTCAAACTGCCAGACGACTTTGTCAACCTCGTGCCGTCGATAACGCCGGTCGACTCCCACATGTTCTGCGACATCATCGAAGAAGTCAAGGCTGCGATTGCAGCTGGGATATATCCCGAGCGAATATCGAAAGGATCGTCAGGTCTTTGTGCCCGGTACTCCACATGCCGGTCCAGTGTTCTGACGACAATTCAGGCTCCTACTTCTGCAAAAATCGCGCGGGAAAAATAGTGGGCGTATTTAAGCCGAAGAACGAGGAGCCGTACGGAAACATGAACCCCAAGTGGACAAAATGGCTTCATAAGAACTTGCTGCCGTGCTGCTTCGGCCGATCTTGCTTGATTCCGAATTCCGGTTATCTGTCCGAAGCTGGAGCAAGCTTTATCGATAGTCGACTTGGTAATTTATTTTTCAGTCCACTTATACCTATCGAAACTGATTTTTTTTTTAAAAAAAATCAGGACTGAATGTTGTTCCACGGACGGAGGTAGTAGGACTTGCAAGCCCAACGTTTTTTTATACATGGTATGAAAAATGGATGTATGTCCGGGGGCTCCGCCCGCTGCCCGTCAAACTAGGCAGTTTTCAGCTGTTTCTCAACGGCTTCAAGGACGCGACTACATTTTTTCAAAACGGATACGATGAAGCTTTGAAGCGAGTCACACCGGTTGTTGAAGCGATTGCTTCTTCCGCGGAATCGGTGAATACCCAAAGTTCGGACCTGTCGCTGTCGTCGCCGAGCCATCCGAGAAACTGGGATGCTGCCACGCAGAAGCAGTTTCAGCTGGGCTTCGAGCGTCTTGTTGTGCTCGACTATTTGATACGGAACACTGATCGCGGAATGGACAACTGGATGATTCGGCACGTGATCAACAACCGAACATCGGAGGCCGGAGAACCAACGCAGATTGGCACGCCTGGGATAGCTTCAACCGAAAGTTCTTCGCCTGAAGATAGCAATTCGTTCGACGATCGACGTTCTGGTGCATTTGCGACTGTGCCACCGCCGGAAGGGTGCAATGCCATCACTGTCGCAGCGATCGATAACGGCCTTGCATTTCCTTTCAAGCATCCCGACAAATGGCGATCATACCCGTCAGTGGCTGTGCCGTTCTTGCATTCCCCCTGTTTTGTTTGTTTTTTTTTTGGTGTGTTAACGAGGCATTGTCCAGATACGGTTGGGCGTACCTACCCATCGCCAAAGTCCCCTTCTCCAAAGCTACTCGGGATCACGTTCTGTATTACTTAACCTCGCAGGAGTGGTGGAAAGACACGCTCGATGGGCTGGAGCGCATCTTCAAACTGGTAAACCGTGCGCTCCCGTTCGTTTGTTCGTTGTCTTTGAAAATTTTACTCAACTCGCGCTTCGCGGCAGGACCCGGACTTCAACGAAGACATGTGGCGGAAGCAGCGCGGCGTCATCCGCGGTGAGGGCTACAACCTGGCGGAGGTGCTGCGCCGCTCGGAAATCGGCGACGCCGAAAACGGGAATCCGTGGAGCCTTGTTCGCCGGCCCGTCGTGGCCGTGTATGAGGAAGACGATCACAGCGACGACGAACATGACGATATCGGCGAGGGCCACGAGTACGCCGACCGCGCAGTGCTGATCGGCGCCGAGATTCTTGGTAACGACCGCCAAACCCTGATTGGCGGCGGCTCCGAAGCCGCCGCCGCCGCCGCTAGCAGACGCGGGAGCGCAGATGCGCTGGTGGACAGTGGGCGGGGCAGAACAGGCTCGAACAGGCACGGAGATATTATTCAGCGATTTCGAAGAAGGGTTCGGCAGCGGTTCGAGACTTTCACGAGATCGCAGCCTTTCTTCCAGCATTTTTAGGTCCTGCAACAAAAACTCTATAAAGTCAACCAATGCTTTTTTTTTATTTGTTCATTTGATATTCATTACTCGCGAACACTGAACGAGGTAACAGATTTTTTTTTTGTAGAAAATATTCGATTTCACAAGATATAATGAAAAGCTTGACTACACAGCGCATATACAATACTCTGACTATTGATAAACTCCTTATCTGAAACGAAGCCACTCTGGCACAGGATCAATTACTGAGGCAGCGAACGCAAGCGCATACAACCAATGCTTTGTTGCTTGCGTGCTAGAGTCAACCAAGCAGGACTCCGATCCGGTTGCGCTGTGGCAGCAGCTTTTTGACTCGCCGATACACACGTCTTCGAAATCCGCAGTGTCGTCAAGAACAGCGTTTTCGGGCTTCTTTTGCTGCTCCAACGCCTCTTTGCGGGATTGTCCGTCTTCGTCAGCGTTTTTGCGGCAGTCGCCGTCGCCGCAGTCGTGATCGTCTGCAAATACACGCCACCACCGCTCCGCGAGCGCGGGGCCGATGCCGCTGACAGCAGCGACGGGTTCGTCGCGAGTGGAGAACTGAACGGCGTCGCGGGCGTCGTTCAGCACGATCTCAAATGCGCTCGCCGAGCTCGGCGTTCCGCAGTCGTTCGCTTTCGACGCGGCCGTGCGTGTCCGCCGCAGCTTGCGACCGAGAATTCCCGAATCTAATCTGCTGCACCTGCGTTCCGCCCAAGTGCGGGAAATCGTCGCGATGACACACGACGATCGAATCGTTTGCACGCGCGACACGTCGAGCTGCATCAGAACACTTTCACGCGACGAGTCGTCGTAAGCGGATAGGACACACCCTTTGAGTTCAAAATAACGTCGTTTCCATTCCTAAACGAACAGCAATCAATTAACACTAAAACTTGCTTAGAAAGAAATAAAAAGCAACAAAACCTGTAGCCCTCCGCCAATCTGAAACATATAGCCCTTGATTTCTACAGAGTCGTGGAGGGCTTTCAATTCAATTCCGGACAGCGCCTCTTGAAAATTTTCCGGAATAAAGGACTTGCCAGCATAATTAATGTTTGCTGTGCGATAAAAGAAAGACTATCTACCTCACCGCACGCAGCGCCTTGAACAGCACCGATAGTTCTCATATTTAACCGCAATTTGACGGCTAGACCCAAGTCAGCGCCACTCGAAACTCGAGCATTCCATGTATGCTCGCGAACAACGCCGTCCGCAACCTCCGCAAACTCGCGCACGTTTTCAATGAGCACAAACTTTGCTGTGCAGATTTCTCCCAACGGAAGCCTTTTTTGGGCATCGATTGCCTGCAACTTGCTCAAACCGCTGCCGACGGCGCCAGGGCCGCCGCTGCCCTTAGCAGCGCCTCTGAATATGCTTGGAAGGATCATAGATTTGCTATGGCTGATTTGCGGCTTCAGACGGCTGGCATTGCGCGACATGGCTGTTTCCTGAAAATCCGAAAACAGCCCCGCGGGTGTATTCGAGCCCTGGGCAATTACAGGTGCGATTTTGACAATCGCGTCAATTTTTGAAGAGATGCCGGAAATGCCATTTGAAGGAAGCTTGAGCACGCACTCGAAATCGACGGGAATGGTTGTTGAATTTTTTGCCGGATCGAATGTGACTTGTGGGATCGTGAATTTTTCATTTTGATTGTAAATGAGTGTGATGTTTACAGTAATTTCTGTCAATTAATGTCAGCGCTATTTTTGGATATTCCAGGGTCATTTCGACTAACTTTGACTGTTTGGAACTACAATTTCATCTATATTATCCATTTTAAAAAACAGAACCCCGTTGTTTTTGTTGACATCAACCTCTTTTGGTTTTAGTACTGGAGCTTCGGCATTGGACAATTTCGTTTGCTGAAGCTGCCCAAAGCGTGCGAGCTGCAATTTTTCTTGTTAATGCAATTCGCACGGCAAAACATTCGGCCAAACCCCCCAGTTGACGGACTTTCTTCCAGAAACAGCGGAGCGATTCGGAATCCCCCAAATTCCGATGCTGTTGCCGCTGCTGAATATCGAACCTGCCGAACCACTTCGCCATAAACCGAATAGTCTGGTATTTTTTCGTCCGCGATCAATAGTCTTGTTCCCAATTGGTGCACCATTGTTCTCCAACGACGTAATCATGTCGACAATCATTCTCGGTCCACTACTGACAGCGGTTCTCTGCGGGTCGTTGTCTAAATTACTCAAGCTCTCAGACGCGGCGATGTCTTCCAAAGCCACGGCTCGAGTTTCAGCGGGCGGCGTGTTTTCACCGAGATTATTGGTTGTGGTGACAGTGAGACTGTTCAACTGTTTGGTTTGAACAAGAGCGTGCATACTAGTTTCCTCTGTTTCCCCGTTCAACGTTGAATCAGAAAACGAAGTTATTAACTTTCCGACCACAACATTTGGCTGAGTCAAACGCTTCAATGTCCAAGTGACAGAATGTGGCGCAGTCGCAGAGTCCAGGGTTTCCGTATTAAAAGTTTGCTGCACTTTGTTGTCGGCCAAAGATGCGGCAGCTTTGGTAGCTGACTCTTCGGGTGCGTGAGAAAATAAATTAACACATTTTGAAACGTAGTTTTGCATTGACGGATCCAGCTCCAAATCCGGTGCGGGTATTGAGACAGCTTCAGGTGGCTTTGAACTCTCTGTTATTGACGAGGCACTGAACCAGTCATTGTCGAATGCACCCATAATTTGCGAGAACTAAAAAGTTGTCAGCAATTCGTAGAGAACCAAGCAAGTCAAAAAAGAAAAAAAAATTCCTGCTTACCAACTCGGATTCTGGTTGAGATCCAAGAAGCGTGGCAGATATTTCCTTCTTCTCGGGAATATGAGAAGGTTTTGTTGGATGATTTTGCAAAGTCGTGAGCTCGAATTTTTCGGCTGGCAGCGAAGTATTTTTCATCAAATTACCCTCAATTATAATATCGGATAATGCCAATTGAGGCGTTTTGTAGATTGGTATTTCAGCTGGATATTCGGCCGCCATCGGAATTTCAAGTCCCGAAAATTCCAAACTTTCGTTATTTTTACCCCTCATTCCGTTGTACCAGTGACTATCACTGTCTTGTTTAACGATGGTGCCGTTTTTTGGTCCCATGTCTTTGTCGAAAAGATGCGCAAATTTGCTTGGAGACTTTGAGATGTTGTGGGAATCACTTGATGATTCTGTTGATGATGGTAATGGAGACATCTTTGGTGGAGAATGAGGAACATTGCTTGACTGTTCTACATTAACATTTACGTTCACTTCAATGCAACTTCCATCGCAATTCTCGTTGAAAATCAGATCGCCGATCGAAGAGGAGTCTGGGCGAGATTCTTCGGCTAGACAAATAGGTGGGATGCTGCCAGCTCCTCGCAGAAGATCTTCATTCGCGAGTTTAGAATGCGCTTCTACCGGACTAGTGCAGACCAAAGATATCTCAGCTCCATTGTGAGAAGAATTGTTTTCATGCAATTCGTGTTGCCTTTGATGCCCGAGCGGCAGTTTCTGGGTGTCGGCGACTTGCGGTGGCGCAAATTCTTGACAAAACTTTCCGGTGGCGAGAGAGGAGCTTTTCGTCTGCAGCGCGATAGAATGAAGGACTTGGAAATCAGGAACTATGTGGTGCAGTTGTGGGGACCCGGGGAGCGTGGGATTGGCAGCAAACGCGGGTGGTGGACATGCTTGGTCAGCGGTGGTAACTGATGGGTTTGCTGTTGGACTGTGGGAGGAGGCGACAGAGGCTACAGAGGCTACCGAGATGACGGAGACGGGACGCGGCTGTTTGGCTGGAGGCACGATGGAGTTGTTTGAAGCGGCGCGGCGCAGGAGCGGGTTGTTCTGGACAGCGCCGCGAATGCGCAGGAGGGCCAAGTCAGCGCGAAGGGCGGCGACAGGATCGTGGTCGGCATGTGCTGCGTGTGTGGTGTCTGTGGTTGTGTCGTGGGTGCTTTCGTGTGCGTGGGCAGTGGTGTCGAGTGGCAGTGGCGACAGCAGCAGGAGCGCGTCTGTGTCGGTGGGTCGGGGGCGGCCGTGGCACGCGTCGTCGGGCAGGGACATTTGCAGATGTGTGTTTGGTGTGTTTGGTGGGGCGTCCCGTCCAGTGTGGGCAGTGTGGGCAGTGTGAGCAGTGCAAGATGCGCGTGAGTGAGATATGTGCGTGAGCTGAGTTGAGTTGAGTTGAGTGAGCAAAAAAACCAGACAACACTCACTCACACACCTCACTCACACAGCAGACAACAGCAACAACACCAACACCACCACCACCACCACCACCAACAACAACAACAACAACAACTAAACAAGCCCCATGGACCAGTGGTTCGGCAACATCGCGTCGTCCCTGGCGCACGCCGTGTCCGAGGCCTCGGCCCAGCTGGACCACGCCCTCGAGCACCAGCCGCACGAGCCGCCCCTGCCCCCTGCCCCGCAGCCGCACTCACTCCCACCCGCGCCCGTCCGACCCGATTCGCCGTCTCGCAAAAACATTAACAACAACAACAACAACAACAACACATACGCCACAAACTCAAACATCAGCGGCTTCTTCAGCTCCGTCGCCTCTCTGGACGTCGGGTCCCTGGTCCAGAAGGGCCTGCAGGATGCGCCCTCCATCGACATCCTCAACAATCTGAACTTGCCCGCCCCCAACGACTTCTTTGCCTCCTACCTGGCGCCAGTCTCCTCGTCCTCCTCCGCATCCCCGGCCCTGGCAAACACGCCCGCTGCCGCTCCCGCTTCCCCAGCGCCCCCTCAAAAGCGCCCTGCTCCCCGTCCTGAACGAAAGAGCACCACCGATTCCCCGCATCGCATTCCCGATGAACCACGCGCTGTCGTCTCACCGGTGCCACCTCCGACCACCCTCGACCCTGTGGGCTCCTCCAAGAGCCCGTCGTTGCTGGATCTGGGGTCGACAATCCTCTCTCCGGACCCCATAGCCGATGCAAACAGTCAGCGCGAATCACTGTCAAATCACCACCCCAAAGTAACCGCGCCTTCCCCGAATTCGCTTCCTCCCGCACGCGAGCCGTCTGTCGATGGCGCAACTTCAAAAATTGTCAAGGACGCCGTCGACACCCCTATCTCGACCGCAACACTTCTCGCAGCAGAAGAACCAGAATTGCACGCGTCCCCAGAAGATAAAACAGTCATATCTGATGCCGTTTCTGCGGGCGTAGATAGTGGTTCACTAAGTCCGGACAATCAGCACTTTGCCACTCTCCTTGCGCAGCGCGAAAAGCAACTGCTCGCAGCAAGCGCCGCCAACGTTGCGCTGGCGGACGACATTGAAAATTTGCGAGCCCAGATTGCGGCTCTCGAAGCTGCTGCCGACTCCCGACGCGACACTATTGCAGGCGGGGAATTGCTCCCCGACACTGCTGCTTTGCAAGAGTTTTCGAGAAGGCTAGAGACTGCCGAGAAAGCTGGCAGTGCTGCTTTAAAGGTTTGTTTTTTTTTTTTTGGTTTTTTTTCCCCAGTCTCGATCAACTGACTCCATTCGGAATTTCCTCTTTTTTTTTGTAAGGACCGCGATAAATACAAAGCAAGCTTGAATTCGTTGCAAATATCTTTTGACGACACAATCCGTAAGCTCGCTGAACGTGAAGAAAAAATCAAAGCATTGTTGGAGGAAGGTGATGCACTCGATGTGAACTATCTGTTGCGCCCCCCATCAATAATTTTTTTCAGGTGAGAAATTGTCGAAGAATGAGCTCAAAATGAGCAACATTGTGAAGAAATTACGGGCAAAGGAGACAGAAACTGACACGCAGCTGAAAGATCAAGCAAAAAAAATTGAGGCTCTTTCAATTGAAGTTTCCGAATTAAAGGAGAAACTGTTCCGCGTGACCGAGAGTGAAAGGAAACTCGGAGGTTTGTATTTTTTTTTTTTTGCTTTTCTTTTTCTCTCCCGCACTCTGTCTTGTTCTTTGCCGTGGTGTGTTACTGATACGTCTTTCCAGACTCTCTGAAGAATAACACAGAAATCACGGAAAAGCAAGCAAAACTTATATCCAAGCTCGAAGGAGAGCTGTCCACTGCGAAAGCCGAGCAATCGAGCCTCAAAAACCAGCTGGAGCGTGCACGCGCGGATTTGCAGGAAGCAAAACGACTGCAAGCAGATGTAACTTCAGCTGCTCATGCAGAGGCCCTGGAAGCGGAAGTACGGTGCATGATTATTTTTTTTTTAGTACTCCCTCCTGCTGAAAAAGTGGGCCTCAGATTTCCGCCAACGAAGCGCTGCACAAGCAATTGCTGGATCAGCAAAAACAATTTACCACAATAGAAAGTGCATTGCAGAAGGAAGTCTTTGATTTGCGGTCCGCGCTCAGCCGTGTCGAGGATGAAGCTAACTGGAAAGAAGGTCTTTATTTTTTTTTTTTGGTCGTGAAAAACACCTGGACCTTATCATATATTATTCCACTTTTTTTTTTCAGACAATTTGCGGAAAGAGATATCGGTGGGTGCTTTCCACCTTAATTGCAGTGTAAGCGGCTTATATCGTTTTTGTCAACGAAGCAACTACAAGCGAGGCTGCAAGCATCGGATTCGCGTCACGAAGACTTGTTTGCAGAGGCACGAAACGCGGATAGACCCCTTGTTCGGCAGATAGAGTCGTTGCAATTGCAGCACGCCGCCGCACGAAAGGACTGGGAGCAGATTGAGATTAGGTTGCTTTTTTTTTTTTTTTTTTTTTTTCGCGCTTTCGCGTTTTGATTGATTCGAATGTCGCTCAATTGTTCGCCGTGGGTTTCTCTTTCCAGCCTTACGACGCGGCTCCACGAGGCGGAGCGCGAAAGCCTGGAGCATGCCGAGCGCGAGAAAACCAGCGTCCAGCGGTTCGAAGAGCTGACCAAGCGGTTTCAAACGCTCGAGTATCAGTTTCAGCGCGAAAGGCAGGAGCGGTCGCGTGTGCAAGCGGAGTTGGATGTGAGTGTTGTTTTGTTTGTTTGTTTTTTTTTTTTTTTTGTTTTTTTTTTTTTTGTGGCGTTTTGGGGAAAGCGCTCATCCTGTGCAGGAAAATCTGACGAAATTGGACGACGCTGATCGGAGCGTTAGCGACTTGACGGCGAAGATCGCCTTGATGAAAACATCGCATGCAAAGGCGATGGAGGAAGCACGCGAATTGTTCCAGGTGTGTTTGTGTGTGTGTGTGTGTGTGATGTTCCTGCAAGCAACACTCATCTCTTGCATGTCATGTCAGGCGAACTTACGCAAGGCGGTCGACGACGAGCGGCGCCGCGGGGAAGAGCAGCTGAAGGAGGAGCGCGACAGGCAGGCGGCGCGCGAGCGCGTGAAGGTCGACGACATGAAGCACCTCGCCGACAAGGCGGCCGCCGCCGTCGCCGCCGCCGCGGGTAGTCCTGCGATGCCGTCGGGCCCCGGCGCGCCGCTGCCGAGCCCGAGCCTTGGGTTTGTGACCATGCGGCAGAATTCCGTGTCGTCCGATGGCTTTGGCGGCGCGTCCGCCGCGCATGAGGTGAGCACTGCGTTTTTTGGGGCCTCTCGGCATTATCTCGAGCGGCGAACCAACCAACCAACCAACCAACCAGCCGTCCGGCCGGGGAAGCTTCTTGGACGCCGGGGGCAGCGGCTTTCCGGGACACAATATGGTGGTCGAGAAATTGTATCATAACTTGAAGCAGCTCCAGGGGCAAGTGACCTCGCTGCAAACTCAACTGCAAATGGTTACCAAGACAAGAGGTTTGTTCGCAGTTGATGTTTTGCTTTGTTTCCGGGACGCGTTTGGAACATATTGTGACTTATTCAAAAAAAAAAAAAAACAGATGAACTCGCAGAAGAACTTGTAAAGGTCTCTGAAGAAACTTCGAGCACGTAAGCTGGATTTTTTAGATCTTTTTTGTTTGTTATTTTATTTTTTTATGTTGATTTGGATTTTTGATTGGCGCTTGAAAACCTCAGGCAAACAATGGTTACCCAGATCGAGTCTCTTGAAGCTCAACTACGCGAACTCAACGCCCGATACATGGCAGCTCTGGAGCTGCTGGGCGAGAAGACGGAGCTGGTGGAGGATTTGCAGCAGAACATTGCTGAGTTGAGGAAAATCCAGCGCGGCGAGTTGGAGCAGCTGTTGAACCTCACCACCGGTAGCAACGGATGAAATTAACTGGAAGGAACGAGTGAATTCTTTTTTTTTTTTTCCTTCTTTGGTCTCCTCCAATAAACTGTTTATGCCTGATATAACGTCGGCGGGCGGCGTGCAGAAACGAAGGACAGACCTCGGCGGGGATTGTTGCGCGGACAAAGTATACGGGTACGCGCTCGGTCTGGGCGTGAGCATTGTCTGCACGTGTCAATACAGGCAGGATCGCGTTATCACTCCCGCCGACTGACAAAAACTGGTGGATTCTGGTTCCCGTGCTGTCTGGGCCTTCGATCACGCACCTCCCCAGGATACTCTGTATCACTCTTGAACAAGGTGGCCTAAAGAAAATCAAAGTACTTTTGAAACCTGTGCTGATCGCACCCTTCTGCCAGATCGATGAGTACAGCCGCGTTCACGATCAGACGGCCAAACGCCCACCTTCTGCCCCACTCCAGGCTGTCGTCACCCGTGATAGATGCGATTGATCCAGCGGAATTAGTAACACCAACACTGGTCACATGAGTGATCGCGTTTTACGCTGCGCCAGTTTTTTTTTTGTTTGTTTTAAAATCTTTTTTCGTCGCATTGAACAACTTTATCGTTGAAAACGCAATAAAGTAAGCCGCAAAAGGATGGAACGTTGCCGGCATGTGTGGTTGTTTATTTGTTGGCTCGGATAAAGGCAAGCCCGCAATCGATTTCAAGAATGTCCCGTGCGACAGTCGCTGTCGCGCGGGTACCGTCTGAGTGTCTGTCGCGGTAGTATTGAAGAAACCCGGATTCGATACAGCCTTGTACGACCGTTTGGATGTTGCCAAGGCCATGGACGATGCCCGCGAATGGGGAGATCCTGGCTAGATCAACTTTGGCGAGGTGGAGGGAGGCTCCTTCTCAATGTACACAAATGGGCAGCTCGCTCTTGAGCACTTCGGCCTACTAAATGATCTCTTGAAAGCACCACGTGAGCCCATGAATTTGCGGTAGGATGACACTGCAAGCCACTTACTTTTGTTAGATTTACGGCACAGATGGTGTTCTTCGTTTCCAAGCTTCAGAAAACTACAAGTACGCCCCATTTCACGTTCTTCCTGCGTGCCATCCTGATGCGGGCGTGTCTCCGCAATAGGTTCGAGGGTCGTGACGTCCAAAAAGCTTGTCGGTCCGTCACAAACGGAAGACGCCGTTACCCGCAACTTTGGCAATAGCACATGCATCACCGACCTTGTCAGTGCGGACGGAATTCTCTCGGCGCGCAATTTTTCCTGGCCTTGCCAAACCCACGTTCTGGTCGGCCGGATACATCGGCACTTTTGACAGAGGCGTCACTTTACACTGCTAATTGCATCGACAGCGTGGGATCGTGGATGGTATTGGAGGTTGACGCGCCGCAGTCCTCCGAAAACGAAAACAAGACGTGGCGCCCGCCACAGAACTTCCCAAGGAGTCAAAAAGCCTTGGCACTGTCGTGGAATTGTGGGGCGCGTCGAAGGAATCGTTGCCGCGGTTGCCGTCTCACTCCATTGATATCTATGGCATTCCCGACATCGCCGAGCTGCACAATGGCTGCGTTGTCCTCGCGGGCGATGCTGCAGACGGGACCATCCCGGCACTGGGACAAGGCCTATGCTCTGGCATCGAGGATGCTTGCGCGCTCGGAGAACTCTTCGACGAGTTCCAGGACTACAAGACGGTGTTCGAGATGCACAGTAGGGTCCGCATCCCAGAGTCCAGAACATCAACAAACAGCCTCGCAACAAAGCGGAAGGTGGCTGACCAACGCAAGTGCGAGTGGAGCTTTTTCAGACACGCCAGCAAACCGAGTGGGCTGCTTCCTGGCGAATTCGAACAAGTTGTAGCTCACGCGAGAGATGGAGTGTGATGCCTGCGATGGAGCGGAAGTTTTAGATAAAATCAGTTCTTTCCGAGACACAAGTTCATCGATTTACGTCACCACACACAGTTCGTGCTGCCGCCCCTGTGCATTCGCTGCGCTTCCGCACGACACTCGCTAACTGCCCGAATCATAGAGCCACCGTCTCGCCTAATGATGTCCACTGGGTTCGTGCCGGTTCGCGCAGGAGCACATGTGGTCTCCGTGCAGTTCGCGGACGACAGCGTGCGCCAGGTGCTCCAGCTGGCCTTGCCGACGCTGGCGTGTCT
>JADHYT010000480.1:0-12541 GCA_027604725.1 Entophlyctis luteolus
GCTCATGTAAGCTTGATATCATGGGGAGTTGAGTCTGTGCCTTCAACCATGGCCAGGCATGAGAAGATGTCCTGCTGCATATTGGATTCACTTCAAGCTTGTCACTGTCATTCTGGGTCATGTGTTTATTTCCCACAATTACCCACAGCACAGTGGAATAAAAAGGTAAGGTAAATAAAATTGCTTTGTGTTCTCTTTGTGGAGAATTTTCCAATATGTAGGGTTTTCTGTTTGGAAAAATTGTGCCAAGCTTCCACTCACCAAATATGGAATCCTGACACTCTTGAAATCTTCAATGTCATGTTGTGCAAGATCTATAATATAACATTAAGCCAAAATATATTGAGAAGCTCTTTCCTTCAGGATATCTTTTAAATCATTAATCATCAGAAATTCAACTGGGGCCAAACAGTACTGAGATAGGAAAATCCCCAAAGCTGAACTTCAAACAGGACACATATCATCTGCAGGATCATCTGGCAGATCATTGGCCAGATGTGGGTTTATCCAGATCCAGATCTGGCACTTGATTGAATGATTTTTTTAACAGTTTTCTTAGGATCTGGCATCTGGCAGATCAATTTGCCAGATTTTTTGTGCTTGGCTGCTTGCATTTCAGATACACATCTACTGGCCAATATTTTTACCAAGCAGATGCATTGCCAGATATTTTGCCAGATTGCTGGATGCCAGATAGGATCAGGCTACAAAAAAAGAAATTTGCTGGGGATCCTGGATATCTGCTGGATACATATCTGGCAAACACACTATACAAGTAACAAGTACCATTCTGCATGATTTCATTAATTGGTCAAACTACAAATGACAGGTAGGATTATGAGCTCTTTTTTCATAAACATGGGATGTTCAGGATTTCTCATGACCATTCTCCATGGAAAAATTTTGCCAAAATTTCTTCTAAAATATGAGTTGATTGCAGTACAACAGGAAATTTTATTGCAAGTTCTCAACATAATTCCAGATTTTTTCAGAACCCATCATCATATTCAAGAGTTTTCCAGAACTTTGCAAAGTTTACCTGACTTTTGAAAAATCAGTAAAATTAGGACAACCTTTGGAGTCATTGAGAAATTTTCCTGTGTTGAAATTTGTTGCAATTGGTGCATGTAGGCTCGTGAGAGGAGAATGCGTTCGCAGTAATAAATAATCTTGACAAACATGTCAACAATTGAAAATCAGCTTCCTTTTAACTTCCAATCTCAGATTATTGCCGATATTCTTAATCTCCGTAAAGACGTCCTGAGCTATACGGACAAGATTCTTTCGATTTTATCTTCAGTGCAGCCGGGAACGTCCGAAATTTGGTCGAAATCAGCTGGGGCTTCATATGACATTCTCGGCAAGCCCTTGTCCCTCAGAGTTCAAAACACAATGGGGAAAATGGGATCTTTTGCAGAAAGCGAGGGGCTACGATGGTTTGCGATCTTTACGCATTTTGTAACTCAATTGCAACAGGGATGATGACCAAATCGCGAACGGACTCGATCAAGAGCCGACACCGATTTTTTCAGAGTATGCAAAGCTAGCTAATGGTTCGAACCGCCGTCTCTCGCCCAGCAACCGGTCTTTATTGTCCAATCGCTTCAATGTCGCCAGTGTTACATCCAGAAAAACCGAAAAACGATCTTCACGTTCAGCAAACAGAAGTGCTGTCAAAATTCCGTCAATATGTATTGAAGTATCGACCGAAAAACGTACTGTTAACGTGAAAAGCTCTAGTCTCCTCACGAACTTATCGCAAATGAACATTTCCGAAGATTCGCTTAATGTTAATGATGGCTCTGCTGGTGACTCCATTGGGATAGGTGAAGTCGGAATAGCTCCAGTTGAACCAACGTCTGCGCAATTCAGTCATGACGAATCGCCAGATCAAAAATGTGAAGTAAACCAGGAGTCAAAAGATTTTCAAGAAAAGGACGAATCACCTAGCAGCTCTGCAGACACAGCCATGGATAAAACATGCGATGAAAAAATCTGTTACCGCAAAGTTTCGTTTTCCACTCTGATATTCCTAATTCCGGCATTTGACGGTCGGGGAAGAAGCCTTTCTGTATACCATTTTAACCAAACGGACTTCGAAAATGTCCATTTCTTCAAGAACGGGCTCCACCCGAAATCATATTTCGCCAATACGTGGGATTTCACATTCTCCAGTGAGTGCCTGGATGGAAATAGGTTTCAAATAATTTTAACGTTTCATGTAATTGCAGTGTCGTTCTTGGCCTTCGTGTGGATTGCGCCCTTCTCCATCGCATTTTGCGAGGATTTTCAGTTTCTTGACGTGTCGTTGTTTGCCTATATGTTCTGCGCCTTAAATGCTGCCGACACAGTTGTTGCGGTTTTGACTCCACGCCCGAAACTCACCACGCAACTGTGCAGTCTTGTGGAATATGAAGTACGGCGGCCGGTCTTGAAAGACTGGATACAGCGTTGGCTGCGGTGTTATCTCATTTTGGACCTGGTGACAATCGTACGCCGTTTCACCCTTTCCGCTACTGTACTGACCAAAACGCGCGATCAGATTCCCTTCGAGACTGTGGTGCCAAGCGGAAGTGGTCAAACGCCCGTACTGATCATTGCCCAATGTCTGAGGTTTTACAGACTACCGGGCATGCTGGCCACCTGCTCCATTTTCCAGCGCGCCAGCTCGACAATCAATAGCGCCGCCGGCTTTCCCGCAACACATATTCTCAATATAGTATTTGCCATATTCTACTTTCTGCATCTCAATGCGTGCTGCATTTATTATTTCGGGCGCATCAGCGGCTTCGACGGGTGGGTTTTTGTGTGGCCGGAAGCACAGGAAGCGTCTTTGGGCCAGTTCTACTCCTGGACGTTTTTTCAGGCAGTCGGAAACATGTTTCCAATCAACTTCACACCACAGACGGCGTTGGAGCAGGCTGTTGCCGCCATGTTTATTGTTTGCGCGGCTATCTTGGTGAGCGCCTTCGTTTTTGGCACATGTCTTAGGTGACTCACTCTCTCGTGATGAGTACGGCACCTTCCTAGGAAGCATTTCGTCAGCGGCAGTGTCGATCAATCCAAGCGGCCGTCTTTACAACCAGAAGCTGGACGAGTTGAATGACTATGTGAAGTGGAAAAATCTCGATCCGATGACGGAGCAAAAACTGGTGAGCTATTACGAGGTTAAGTACCGAGGAAAGTACTTCGAGGAGCAAAATCTGCTGGCAGATATGAATGACTCTCTGAGAGCGGTGAGTTCTTCCTTTCATTCAGATGCAGCGTTGTCTGAGGTGTGTGCAACAGGAAATCGCCATCCACAACACCCGATGGCTAGTGGAGAAAGTGCCATTCCTTCGCAGGAACGAGAACGATGGACGAGACGCTATCTTTTTCAGTCGCATTGCTTCAATGTTGAACGCAAACTACTTTATCCGCGGGGACTTTATAACCAAGCAAGGAGAAGCTGCGATGGATATGTATTTCATTCATTCTGGAAGGTGTGACGTATTGATTGGAGACCGTCTCATCAAGTCGTTATATGACGGCGCATATTTCGGAGGTTTTGGCAGTTACTTTTAGTTGCTGTGAGCTTGATCGCTGATATTTCGGCAGAAATAGCTTTGATTGCGAAAGTGCTGAGAACAGCTAGTATCCAGGCCGCGACGCATGCGATGTTGTACCGGCTGACTTACCAGGATTTCCATACGGTGTTGAGCGAATTTGTAGACATGAAGGAGAGGATAGACGCGCTTGCGAGGGAAAGAGAACTCTTGACTCAGAAATAATGCAACGGTTTGTTTGCTCTGATGAATACTTAATTTAATTGGTGTGTGAAACATTATCTAAATTTGTCCATTGAAATTGGTTCCAAAAATATCTTCCGCGGTGAGTTGAATTTCGCTTATGAATGGCGCCATAGTCCTTTAAGAGATCTCTTGTTCATTTTCCTCGTCGCTAGCACAAGCCAAAACGGTGGGCGACGGGTGAAACGCCAGTCACTGTCCCAAAAATTCACAGTTCTGATCGGACGCAGAGAGGGAAGATGTTTTCGCTGCGAAATGAAACAATCGAGTTACGTTAAGAATACTGTCTTATGGAACAACCCTGAACTCTTACGAAAATAAGCTACCTCGGCAATCGGTCCATTGACATTTTTTAAAAATTTTTTGTTCTTTTTTAAATTTTTTATAGCTGGGGCAACTTTAACCATCCATCACTCTTCTTTGTATATATCAGTAGAAACCCCAGTTTGAGGATGGGCGGTATATTCAATGCCAGGAATTCGGTACTCTTTCCAGTTTAAGGTCTCGATGTCGATGGGAGAGTACTTCAGCTCCTCCACTTCATATCGCTCTTTGATGAAATCCAAAATGTCTTTATCGAGCTGTTCTCCAGTAATATTGCCGCCGAAGTCGACGGGAAGCATTGATGGATGAACGTAGGCGAATATTTCATCGCCTTGGGTAAATTCAGTGTAGTTGTAGGATGGCAGAAAAATAGCGACTGGCGTTGTGGAGAATGATAAGATTTTTAGAAGGCCTGGGGGTCGAGAGGCCTGAAGAGTGCATTGCGTGCATCATGGTCATGCGCACATTAGATACGCGAATGTCTTTGCAGTTGATCACGGTGACCGCGGAGCCGTTGATGTCAGGGACGTGAAACATGTACATCGCCATCAGCACAGGAAACTGCTTGGGCACGCCGCCAATGTGATCCTTGGCCATATCGTAGATTACAAGCCTGGAGCCGTCTAAGGCGGTCAGATGCGGCAGATTGAACAGCAGTTTCGTGAGGTACAGGGCATGGACGTGGGCAATGCAGACCCTGCGCGCCGGGTGGCCAAGATAATCTTTGTGGAAGCGGGCATAATTTCTGAACATGGCCGTGCAGCGCGGGACGTCGTCGTTAAAGCTGACGAGAGCGTAGTCGATGAGGGCGTGATCGATCCGCGCTTCGACAAGGAGGGGTTCGGCTGCGATGCCGGCGAGCAGCAATTCGCGTGGAGTTGGCGCTGGCATCGACTTTAACAACATCCATCGACATCCTTCGCCCCAGTTTACAGGCACTCCCTCGCACACGCCCCAACTCTATTCGGACGGACACTGCTGAATCCCGCTTCGCCCCATCCCACATGTCTGACTCTCTTGCGCGCCTCACGGGCCTCACTCTCAACCCCGACACCATCCCCATCGAGCAGCAGACAATCATGCTGTCTCCGGCGTCTCCTGCCCCACCCGCAGCCCCTGCGTCTGCACCTACGCCAGTTGCTACTACGGGTCCGTCCGATGACGACGAATCTCCTCAACAAGGTTCCTCTCCCTCCGCATCCATCGTGACAGTTCGGGCACTTGTTACCACAAAAGAGGCCGGCGTTGTCATTGGGTCTGCGGGAAAAAACGTCGCCGAGATTCGCGATGCTACGGGCGTAAAAGCCGGCGTGTCTAAAGTCGTTCCCGGTGTGCATGAGCGTGTTCTGTCGGTGTCCGGAACCTGCATTGGAGTAGCAAAGGTTGTTCCTTTGCTTCGTTTGCCTTCCGCTCTTTTAATGCATGGTCCTTTTCGTCTTTTGTTTTTAACTGGTTAAGTTTACCTTACCCACTTTTTTTTAAAAAAAAAACAACAAAAAAGGCCTTCGCAATGATTGCCAAGTTTCTTATCGAGTCGCCCGTACCACCACCAATGCAAACACAGTCGCAGCTGCAGTTTCCCGAATGCGCGACTGTGCGCGTTCTCGTCAGCCATCACCTCATCGGCGCTGTCATCGGGAAAGGCGGCGCAAAAATTAAGAAGATTCAGGAAGACTCCGGCGCAAAAGTCGTAGTGTCCAAAGACATGCTTCCGCAATCCACTGAGCGCGTTGTTGAGATCTTGGGTCTCGCCAAGTCCATGTGAGCTTCGGCTTTTTTTTTTACTCTTTCGATTTTAATTGCCTTGTTTTCGAACGCATATTTCAGTGAAGTCGCGGTTTTCAATGTTGCCGAAATCGTTTTTAATGATGGGAAGCCTAGTGTTGGCGTTATTCCATATGTTCCCCAGGCGAAAAGCAACAACGACAACTCTTCATCGCGTCGTACCGGCGGCCGGTTCGACGACGGAAAAGATGGCGCCAACGGTAATTCCAGCAGCAATTACTCTTCCAATTCACGTCAAGACCGTCGTCGCTCGTCAAATCCTGCACAATCTTCTTCGGCAGACGAGCAAACCCAGAATCTCAATATCCCCTCCGACATGGTCGGCTGCATCATGGGCAAGGGCGGTTCGTTCATTTCGAATATCCGGCGCCAATCGGGCGCCAGACTACGAATTTCCGAGACCAGCAGTGTCGATCCTGCGACCGGCAAAGACGAGAGAGTAATCACGGTGTCTGGCACCGCTGAAGCTGTTGCGAAAGCGTTGCAGCTGATTTGGGAGCAGCTGGATGCTGAAAAGGAGAGACGCGTCAGCGCTCGCGGGGCTCATGATGCTGACGACGACGAAGAATGATTCATTCGACTTGGGTTATTGTTGCTGCTTATCGCCTTAAATCCAAAATTTGCTCGATTATCGCCCCTTTTTTTCTTCTTCTTGTTTTCACCTTTGCCGTCGCCTCCACAGCTTAATCACTGCATCATACCACTCACTTTAAACCACTTCCATCTTTTTCACGAGATGGAACATCCGTGTGTGTATACTGGTGACCAGAATTCTTCGTCTTCTTGCTTTTTTTTTTTTTTTGTCTTCGCTGGTGTTTTCTGGCGTGTTTGTTTGTTTGTGAGCTGGAGTTGCTACAGCTTTTTGCGCGCAGTGTGGATATCGTGATGGTGCAGACAATAAACACTTGGGGTGCGTCGTCCGCGAATGTGAACGAGGATTTCAGAGATTTGGCTGCTTGATATTCTCTTTCTTTGACCCTCCCTGCCTTCATCTCTAGCCGCCTGAATACGAGTGAGGCGGCGTGCTCCGCGCCATTGTTTCGTATTCGTTGTGGTTGATTCGTGGATCTGCTGTCTGATCACGAGACGACAGATCTTATGTTAACCATTCAGATGCTTTTTGTTCTTCCATTCGTCAATTGCGCTGATTGTTTTGTGCTCCGATCAGTAGTCTGTCAAGACTTCCGTCAACCTTCGGGTTGTTGGGACGGGAAATCAGTTGACAATGCTAAGCTCCATCGGGGAAAAAAAATGTTTTTTTACAAAAATTCACTTTATCTAATTCAATGAGGCAGCAGGGAAGAAAGGAACAGAAAAGGAGCAAACTGCCGAAAACGAAGACAAAAACAAAGAACGGAAAGAAGAAGAAGAACAAAAAAGAATCTTTTCGTATGATGTCCTCTCGAGAGTTAACGCTTGATAACGACGCCCAGCTTGCGCAGCCAGTCGTTGGACCATTTGCGCGCAGCGGTCCTATCGCGCGAGGAGGTGCTGCTGTGGGAGGCTGAAACCTGGAACCGAGACCTGACGGCGGACCTGATGGACCGAGTTTCGTCCGAGCCGGCGGCGGCAGCGAGGGGCAGCGGACGGTACTGGTCCAGACTAAAGGCGCGTGCATAGTCGTCAAAGCTGGGGCGTGAGTCGCTAGTGCTTGGTCTGCGGATGTCAAGGCTCGCGGCTACGCGCGAGTCGCGGTTGTTGCTGCTAAGAACCGTGCGCGGAAGCCTGGTTGGGGCGGCTGTCACGGCAGAAGTGCTTGGGCGTCTGATATCCAAGCTTGTACTTGGCCGCATCAGCGACCGTTGGGTCTGCTGATGTTGCTGATAAAGCTGGCTGTCGTGGTGCCTTGCTTGGGAGAAGAGGTTGGTGTTGCTTGAAAACGACTCGCTGGTGCCCGGACGTACGACACTGTCGACAAGGCTTCCGACTTTCGGGGAAGTCGGCGAATACGCACCGGCGCTGCTTGTGCTGATAGAGTTGTTGCGTTGCCTCAACAGCAGCTGGGTCTCGAGTTGCACAAACTCGCGCATGTCTTTCTCCGAGAGCTCGGACAGGGACACGGATGATAGTGATGATTCGGACTGCGCGTTTGGGCTGAACGCGTGGGTGGGCGAGGTGAAGGCGGTGTTGGTCGGGGACTTGTCAAACAGCTTGGTTCTGAGTTTTCCGAAGCCGTCGGACAGCTGGCGCTTGATGGACGCGGTAGCGAGGGGCTCGGGCGACTGGGCGCGGAACGACACGCGCGGCGGAACTTGATCGTGGACGGTGGCCAGCGAGTCGGAGCGCGACTTGGCGCTTGCGGCGCGGGACACAGTTGCGGCGCGGGACAGCGCGGCGGCGAGTGGAACGGGCGACGCGGGCGGGCTGGTGGGCGGCGCAGCAGCAGCGGCAGGTCCGGGGCCGTCGGGGCTGGGCAGCAGCGGCGGCGGCTTCAGGGCGAAGCGGGCCGAGTCTGCGGCGGAGCGCGCGAGGACCAGGTTCAGACGCGCGTCGGCGGCGGGCGCGTACGAGGCTGCGGGCGAGGGCGCGTGCGAGGGCGCGTGCGGGGCGTCGGCGGACACGGACACGGCCGAAACGGCGGACACGGCGGACCAGCGGCTCATGCGCAGCGTGTGCGCGTGCTCCGGGGCGCGGTCCAGCGACACGAACATGGCGTCGTCGTCGGCGTCGAAGGGCGGCAGCGGCGTGTCGTCGGCGTCCGTGTCGCCGCCAGTGCCGGCGCCGGGGTCGGGCACGGGGACGGGATCGTGCGCCACGTGGTCAGTCTCCATCGTCGCGTGATGCAGTGCAGTCGAGCTGGGCAGTGTGTGCGCTCTGGGTCGGCAGTGCGCAGTGTTGCTCGTGTCGTGTCTGAGAAACTTTTCCGCCTCCAATCACGCCCCCGCCCGAAGAATGAAGACGCACTTGCGCATCCCAACCTGCCGCTTGCTCTGCATCGCGCATCCGTGATTCTCTGCCACAATCCGCTGTACATCTTCCTCAAAGGTGTCTTCCACCCGCTCCGCCTTTCCACGACTAATCCAGCCCGCGTCGTGCCTTGTCCTTATCATTGCTGGCGCCGAAATGTCCGAAAATTTTCTTGCAATTTTTTTTTTGGACCTCCATTACCCTGCACTCAACATTCGTTCCTGAATCCTTGGCGTGAATAAATTTGACAGCGGGCACTGTTTTTTGGCTGATCACGGATACTTTGTTCATCCTCACAATGTTTCCAGCTATCGTCATTTCATCATTCCCTATATATTCTACTGATGCGGAGTTTCTGTCCACTAAAACAGTCTGGAACGTTGGTTAAGTACACAGCCACTGGAGCAAGTAAAACGTTCGAGGCGCGCCGATAGAAGTTTGAAGACGCATGGCCTCGTGAACGGGTGTTGATTCGTTACAGTACAAACTAAAATGCAAAAAGAATATGGAAGGGCACTCTGTTTCCATGCGCTCAACCATATATCACGCAAGGTATCTTCAAAGCTAATACAGTGTGTTAAAGGAACCAGACACGGCAGACTTCTTGTTATTGGTAAAATTGTCAACCAAAAGAGAACTGCGAGGGCGCTAAATCAAGAGCACTTGCTGGCATCATCTGGGGTGATATGCACCATGATTGTTTTTTTGACCTGTAACGCGGTGACTGTATGGCAAAAGTTGGAAAGGGTTCTGTTGAGGCCAGAAACGCGACATGGCCCCAAAGAAATATAACGACACTTCACATCACGCAATGCTGAAAAAATACGCGCAGGCGTTGCGCCCGTGTTTAGAAATCAACGATTCCGTCCATGCACGCCATGTCTTTCCGGTCCACGAGCGAAAACTGCCGCGCAAACAGCACAAAGTGGCGGAACGACGTCCAGAAGTGCGCCTCCTCGTCCAGCTCGGCCAGCGCATGCGCGTGCGCGTGCCACATGTGCGCGTACACGCGGAATAGCCGCTTGAAGACCGTTTTGGCCGTCGCCCCAAAGTGCTTCGGGAACGGCGTCGCTGGCTTCGTGGGAAACACGCTTTCGTCGTCAAGAAGCGTCTGGACTGACGTCAGGAGCGTGTCGATGTATTCCGGCGCCGAAAGCTTCACCGGCTTTTTGAATATAGTGGTATCGTTCCTGAATGGGACTCATTATCGGCCCTTCCGCTTTTTTTTCACCCACGGAACCGCATACCATAAAAAATCAAACTTTGGCCCTGCGGACATTGTTGGACATGAGTCGGGAGTGCAGAACTGGGTGATGGATCCGTACAGCAGATTTAGCTGGCTGTAGAAGTCCGTCAAATTCGCCGCCAACCACTCATTCAAGTCTTCGCCGCTGGGAAGCATAACCGCTTGCTGCAGAATGGACTCGGGAACCAGCAGGTGGTGCTGCGCCTTGGGCGGCGGAGCCTGCGACTGGGCGCGGCTGTTGATTGAGGACATTCTCTGACAAATCGCTTCACCTCCAAAATCATGCATTGCGGCAGCGAACGAACGCGTAAGTGAAAAACAATCAAATTAAGTCCGATCAAACCTACCGATCCTTATCCTCTGATCGTTCCCGCCCGCCGTCTCATGCGCAGTGCCATGCTGGGGAATCTAGAGCCGGCCTTTCCGCCGATGTCTTTAGTACAACGTTGTCTTCCAATTGATTCAGCGAGCATGCCGCTGTATGGCTGGTACTGCTTATTTAGATGTTGGACGCATGTCGTTCGCAACGGACGCATGTCGTTCGCAACGAATCGCGTTGAAATAACGAGACGAGGATTTTTTACGGATGCCATGCCAGATGACGGCTAATCTGGCCTGCAAAATCAGCAAGCCTAGTAAAGTTTCACGATGAGCTTCCCCAAAATTATCCCAGCATTAAGCGCTTCATGGCGTGGATAATTCTACGTTTATCGTATGACTTTTTGATGCAGGCAATTGTGGGCTACATACAGCTTGCGGGGGTGCTGCAACCCTTCGACTTACTGAAACCGCACACTGGACAAAACAAAACAAGAATCCTTGAATGAAATCAAAATAATGCTAGATTACGCCGAAAACTCCTTTGCAAGAAGGCATCCAGTACCAAAATCCCAAATTGCAACCCGCCTGTCCTGTCCTGAGGACACAATTCTGCTAGCATCCATTTGGACATGGAAAATCCAGCTGTTGTGTACACCCTCAAGCGTGTACAGCAGTGCACCAGTATTGCGGTCCCACACCTTGATGGTATTATCATAACTGCCACTGACTATGCGCTCGTCGTCAAAGCATACCGTCCGGACGAGCTGCGAATGTCCCTCGAGCGTCATCACGCAAATACCAGAATCAGCCTCCCACACTTTGATGGTAAAGTCGTTGCTCCCACTGACAATGTGTTTTCCGTCAAATTGAATGCACGCAAGCCCTCGACTGTGGCCCACAAAAGTGCTCATCAGCTTCCCCGTGTCAAGGTTCCACATTTTTATTGTGCAGTCACCACTTGCACTCACTACGCGGTTATCATGCATATGCAAAGCATTTACGGCGGCTTCGTGACCCTTCAATGTATGTAGCAGTTTCCCCGTTGCTAATGTCCACACTTTCAGGGTAAAATCTTTGCTGCAGGTGACGAGACGTGTTTCGTCAAATCCAATATCGAGCACAGGCAACGCATGGCCCGTGAGAATGTGCTTTGCGGTGCCCGTTGCGTAGTCCCAAATCACCGCAGTACAGTCACTGCTGCCGGTGGCAATATACCGCTTGCCATCGTGCTGCATGCACAAAACTGACCCGTCATGGCCACTGAGAATGCGATTACAGTGAAGGGTGTCGACATTCCAGAATTTCAGTGATTTGTCGCGAGAACCACTGGCGAGCAGATTTCCATTCAACTGGACGCAATAAACGGCATCCGAATGCCCCGCAAAGCTTCGGACCGAATACCTTGCTTTGGTCCAGTTTGACGAAAGGTGTGCGCGTTCGCGATAGACAGTTTTCCACGTGCAGCCCTGAGCACGAAGCGATTGCAGACGCTCTTTGTCCGAAAGCGATCTCGTGCTTATCTGTGAAGTTGTTCTTCCCGACAACTCCGACGCCTCTTCTCGATCTTTCAGTGATTGAAAAGGGGACTGCCGGAAAAGTTTCGAGACGCCAGAAGCCTGCGATGGAGTGAAGAACCCAAGTTCTGCCAGACGTATAGCAACCGCTTGCGTGCGCGCTTCGCCCCACCGACGAGAAAACAGGCCGCGCCACACCTGCGCGTCCCCAGCCAGTGCGTGCCAGCGGCGCGACGTGCTCCCAATGCGCAGCACAAAACTAGGGCATTCGAGAGCCCGCAGGATCTGCAAGCACACTTCGGAAGGCAGGCTCGAGAGAGGATCTGCGCCGATGCTGAAGGCCGAATCGGTGGCGCTGGAACACGCATCCTTCCGGTCGTCGCGGTTGCCGTCGATGCCGCCACCACGCCATGCCACGTCTTGCTCGAGCGCTGTGAATGACTGCGGCGTGGACTGCGCGGGGTCCACGACTGAAGGCCGCCGGTAAGTCGACTCACGGACCCAAAGGGCACACGGTGCCGTGCGTGCGCTCACCGCTGGTGTCGCCGTATGTCGAAGCTGCGGCGCAACTGGCCGATTGAGGGAGCAGGCGCAGCTTGTCCTCGGCCGGGCGCTGCCGACGGCGCGCGTTCATATGAAAATCCTCACCCATCGCA
>JADHYT010000481.1:0-12498 GCA_027604725.1 Entophlyctis luteolus
AAGAAGTAACGTCCGATAAACCATTTCCGTGCCCGATATGCCCAACGCGGTACCGCACGTTGCCGGAGCTGCGGTCACACTCGCTGGTGCACTCGTCTGTACGACCTCACGCATGTGGAATGTGTCAGTCGACATTCAAGCGAGTTGCGGAGCTGAGGCTGCACGCGATGACACACACAGGCGAGCGTCCGCATGCTTGTCCATACGCTGCCGCACCAATCGGGTGCACAAAACGGTTCAAGACAGCGCGCGAGGCCACTGTACATGCCGTCGTCCACAGCGACCGCAAGCCATTCGCGTGCCGTGCACGCGGGTGCCGTGCAGCTTTTAAGCGCCGCCAGGAGCTGCGCATGCATGCTGCTGCCATGGGCCATGAAATCACGGCTTCCATGGCTGGCTCGGACGACGATAACGACGACGATGACGCGCAAAGCAATTCCGATGCTGATGATGACGGGCATGATTCTTCTGTTACTGGTGGAAGCGAGTACCATGCATTTGGCCGAAATCGTGCGAAGAGACAAAAAATGTATTGAACAACAAACTTAGATTAATTTTTTTGACCCAGTATGGAAAAAGCCAGTAGATGTGCTAAATAGCCTACATCAGGGAGCCTTAAGAACACCTACTCATCTGGTCATTGGAGTGAGAAGATTGAATGACCGTACTCCGTTATTATGCAGTCTTTAACCGATTCTTGGACGTTCTCAACAAACCTGAGGTAGTTTGGTTTTCATTGGTAAAGAGCAGATTGGGATGTAAGCGAGCTGGAAAGCCGTTTCAAAACTTAAAAACCGATTCTTTATTTCAATGCGACTGGTTCTTTTGGTGCCGTTTTTGGCTGGGTCTCTGCGGCTCTGAAGCGAATTACTGCCCGCCGCAGACACTAGCTCTCTGTTCTTCTTTATCTGTCTTGCGAAAGCCTGACGGCAAACTTGAATTAGTCTCAAGCAGGAATACCAAAGATTGCAGGTACCTTCACCATGACGAGGAATGAAGTTTCAACCCGATTGAATTCCAGCACGAAACTTGTGCTTTCAAGAGATCCAGACTCGAGAACTGAGAAATCAAATTTTGTGAGCTGAAATCAGAAAGAAGCATTAGTATTAAAGTTTGGCGGGTGAGGCAAGTGTGCCTTCTCCATCGCGCTCGCGAGTTTTTTCAACGGAATCGAGCCGAGGTAGGCGAGGACGCCCACAAACGCAATTCCAACTGCGGCGATTACTAACGCTGCCGTCAACGAATTGTGGATGGCGCTATCGCTCTCGCCTTGATTCACGAATGAAAAAAAAAAAAAACAAACTGAACACTCAAATATGAATTGCAAAAACAAACCAAAGAAGTCCGATCGAGGCCCGAAGCACACTAGCAAATAGACTTGGTTGGTGCTGGGCATGGGCAGCAGCTTGGTAGATATGATCATGGTTGTTCCGGCAATGTTGACAGTGCTTAGCGTGAAATTCTGAGTAATGGCGAACGCGCTAGTGTTGGCTGATGGATAGGCGAGGCCATATGCTCCTGCCAAAAACTCCCCGACTAATTGAGTGGTCGCGTCGGGATTGTCCTTATAGGATGTAAAGCGAACGTACGCTCCCGTAACCAAAGAATTGTTGGGGAACATGCCGACCTGCCGTTAATGGTATCAGCTCCCTAAAGTGAAAGCGAAAGCAAAACTTACACTTCCATTGATTGTACTCGCGACCATCAACCCATTTTCGTCAATCAGAAACATGTTGGAGTTGGGAGACGGCAACACAGTAGTGAAAAGGTCCTTGACAGACTTGAGACAGTTCATGCCGAGACTGGAAAAGCGGAAAGTGTTCACGTCGTTGGGATTTTCCAAGTACGCAGTATCGTAGAAGATAGAGAACGTGTTTTCGACGCTGTTCATGGTTGCCTCCACATGGAATCGCGACTGGTTTTGCGGCGAATCTGCTAGTTGGCGCATGTTCGAAGGCATTATCTGGAATGGGCGTGACAAGAACTGGAACGGGGGAACTGACCAAATCAAGTATGTGCGTTGGTCAGAACTGCGAAATATTGGAAATTTGGTGCACTCACTGATGTCCGAGCCGTTGTATGGATTCACAAGTGCAGCCCACAAATATGGACCCTGCGCTACGCTTTCTATTGTCCTCATGTAACACATATCGCCAAGCCCGACGACATTGAACGATGCACACGGGACATTTATCATTCCGAGCATTTCATTCTGTCCAGTTTGATATGCAACCGCGTTGCCCAGCATCAGAATGTAAACTATCAGTTTAAAATAAATGAAATTGAAAAGGATTGGAAGAAACTTCACTGTATATGTACGGATTTTGCTTGTAGTGATGCACCATGGCCAAGGAGAAGTTATTCTGACAAATTGGACAAAAAAAAGTGAGAAGGGCGAATAGTTAAACGAACCATGTGAAACAATTTCGAGCGAGCCTCTCTCGCGCATCTCAAAGCAGGAAAGAAAAAACAAGAACTTTACTTGAGGAGGCGTAAAATCCTTCCAATAATACTCGTTAAGGGTAGTTATTGATGGATCTTGAATCATCAAGTTCGATTGCTTTGCAGGTTTGTCATGACATAGAACTCGACAAATAATTAGCGCAACACAAACCACAACTGCCTGATTCAACACACTGTTGACACCTGCGATAGCTTGGCTCACTTTTGACTTCAATAAAATA
Organism: Entophlyctis luteolus; assembly: GCA_027604725.1. Lineage (NCBI taxonomy): Eukaryota > Fungi > Chytridiomycota > Chytridiomycetes > Chytridiales > Chytriomycetaceae > Entophlyctis > Entophlyctis luteolus. The sequence continues at coordinate 2,685 of JADHYT010000481.1, forward strand.
ATGAGCACAAGCGACAATTTTTTTGCGCGTTTTTGGTTACCTCAATCAGTTGCGCGGTCAAACTTTGAGTGATATCCGAAGCGCTATTTAACGCAATGTATCCGAGCTGAGAGTAAAGGAGGGTGATTGGAAATCAAGTGTAACGAGCACCCTACCGGAACAGCAACTGCACACAAAGTAACAGCCAGTTGCGCCAGCAGCAAGACCGTTATGGGAATTTTCAACCAGCCCCTCTTCTGGTTGGCATTTTTCTCTGCGTCGTGGCCGGCTGCGAGCTCTTGCGCCGTCTCCATTTGTGATTTGTGAGAAAAAAAAAAATCCAGATTACTAAGACATTTGCGCACGAGATGGAGCAGCAACACATGTCAGTTTATTTCCCATGGCAGTTAGTTCTGTTCACTTGCTTCGCTACACAATGTTGACAGTCGCTTTTGCTCCCTGCACAACGGAAGTTGTTTGGCCCACAGCAGCCTCCACAGCAGAGTCCAAGTCCGTGAAAAAGTATTCCAGAGCCGCGAGGTCTCTCTGCTCCTGCGCTGCAGCCTCCTCTGGTGTCTGCTTGAACTTGAACCATTTCTTCTGTTGACCTTCCACGGAACCAGCGGTCACGTTTCTGTCAGCGCCAATCACATGCAGAGGCACCCCAAGAAGTAAGCGAATCTGGGTTCTGCGCACTGCCGCAAAGTAGAACGGAATTGGGTATCCCGTGTAACGCTCAAGGTCGTCTTTAAGATCCAGCAGGGTTTGGAAGCCCGAGAAATCCACATGGGTGACGTTAGAGAAGTCGAGCACGACGGCGCGCAGGTTTGGCGGCGGATCGGTGTCCTGGCCCTTCTTTTTCTCGAGGGCTTTGTACTGTTCTTGCGTAGTATCGCTCCAGTTCTTGTCGGCACGACGCGTTTCAGTGTTAGTGTACTTAAACCGATGAAGCACGGCATCCTTGGCGATAGCGAGGATATAGTTGGAGTTTGGGTAAGTCAGTGCCTCGTCGATCTTGAGGACAAGGATTCCAGTCGGAACGCTTGTTTCCGGGGCAACCGACACAGATGAGGTAGCAGGAGTGTCGTAGTCGTCAGCAGCTGGGTCGATCCACGCGCCTGTCGCGGTGCGGCCAAGGATTTGCACTCGAGGGCGAGCAATACGGAACAGCAGAACTAGCAGAGACCACGCGACGGACGCGTAGATGGCATTCTCAAGCGACGAAACAATGACGACGATGAAGCCCACCGCGAAGCCGAGGAAGTCAAAGACTGTGATAATTGTCAGAGATGCAAATATGTTTCTGCGGCACACTCAACTGTCAGATCTGAAAAGTGGAATTGCAAGCTTGCCCTTCTCCACAAGGTCTGCTACAGAGTTGATGACGATTGCGCTGAGCACTGCGGACGGGATATAGTAGAGTGCGTTGGTCAATGAAAATAGGCAAATAATAACCACGATTCCTGTAACGAAGGATCCGACTGGTGAGCGGACACCAGATGCGGCTTTAATAGCAGAGCGGGAAAACGATCCAGTTGCCGGGAATGCCCCAACCAAGGAACCTAAAGAGTTTGCCAGGCCCATGGCGACAATTTCCTGGTTCGGATTAGTCGTGTATCCGTTCACGCGACCGTAAGTCTTGACAACCGCAATATGCTCAAGAACAGAGATGACAACAATTCCTGGAAGTGCTGGGAATATCTTTGAGGCGTATGAAACACCGTAGTTTGCTTGTTGGATTCCTGTCAAGCCGTACGGAATCGTCTTCACGATACTGAAAGACAAATTCTTGTTGTCCTTGACAGCATATGAGATACCAGTGTAGATGATGAGGACAATAGTGTTCTTCAAAAATCCGACATATTTCAACCAAGTGATCCCGCGCTTCTTTACGGCATAATCAGTGGTGAACTTGATGAGAAGAATAAAGGCGAGAGATGTGATCCCAAAAGTACTGTCCCACTGTGTGGAAGTCGAGATAGCCTTGAAGAAGTCAATTAGAACCTGGATCGGAGCATTGTTTGTGTTGACGGTCTTGATTCCGAGAAGCGTAGGAAGCTGCGAGATAATAACTTGGATACCAGCACCGGCAGTGAAACCAGAAATAACCGGGATGGGGACGAAATCGATAATTATACCGAAGCGGAAGAGGCCAATGATGAGCTGGATGATTCCAGTCCAGAATGCAAGGGTGAGAGCAAACAAAACTTGGTCAGCAGTGCTAGCACCACTGGCGTAGGTCGACAAGGCCTGTCCGACACCAAGTGAAAGGACAGCTGTAGGTCCAATTGTCACATCTGCCAAAGAAACAATGAGCAACAGTGACAAAGTTAAAAATAGAACCTTTTGACGTTGCAAAGAGGGCGTACAACAACGCTCCGATGAAGGAGGTGTACAATCCAAATTGGGCCGGCAGTCCAGCAAGCTTGGATGCATACGAAATGGACTGGGGCACAGCCACCAGGCCAACAGTCAATCCGGCGACAAAGTCACCCCACAGCCACTCGAGTTGGTAACTAGGCAGCCAACTGGCAATTGGGAAGAGAGACTTTACGTAGTGACCTGGGAGCGATGGAAGGTCTTTCGCCAATCTGCGGAAGGACGCTTTGAGCTCCTGATGGTGGGTGCGCGGAAGCTGCCCAATTTGCCCACTCATTTGATCGATTTTTGTGGGATTATCTGGAGGGAAAGCAGTTGGGTATATATAGTGTCGGCAATTGCGTCATCGAGTTGAAACATGAACGAAGATTTTTCGTTCACAATTCAAAAAATTTTTGGATTGCGCAACCAGAAGTTTCAGAAAACACATTGAATTTCCCCGAAAGAGGTCCGCCGATCCATACACGTACCGGAGCCCTTTGGACAGAATTTTTATCGCAGCGAATGAACTTAAAACGCCAGAGTATCTGGCCCTCGTCGTTAACGTGTCGACGGCATTGTATTCGCTTTCACGACAGATGGAAAAATTGGCGCAAGTATAAGGTGAAGATATGCTTCCAAGTTTTTCCAGTAGATGACCTTAAGATAACTTCGAAATAGATCTAATTGAATCGAATAATAGGAAATAAAACGAAATCATAAGCGACCAGCAAATTCTTCCAGCAAATCATCGCAAACATCGCTGTTGTTTTTCCGGAACATTTCCATTATTAATCCGAATTAGAACCGCCAGAATCAGATTCAGAGTGCGAGATGAATTTATATAGTTCAGACTGTTGCGAGTTGATTCCATCGCCTCCATCATTTTTTTTAGCTTGTGAAAGTAGGTGCCCCGTCAACTTCCTCAAATGTCCATCAAGCACCTGGATCCGCGACTCAAGCGCAGCCACGTGCATGCGCTTACGCTCACGGCATTCGCTGTTTTTGAGTGGGTTGTTGATGTAAATTGGGCGATCAGGACGTACCGGTTAGACTTGAGCCGCCGCTCCGGTCGTTGTCAGGCGTCTGTCGCGGCTTGTGTCTGGGCTTATTTCGCGGTGGCTGCTGCTTCATTTGGTGTCTAGAGCCGGTGGCAGCCCATAAGGTTCGTTAATCTTGGTTATTGGACAATTCCGAAAGTGACTGTAATTTTCAAGATTATTCTAATGAGCTGTGTCAGAGTTCAAGTTAATTCCTCACTGAATCTAACAAAGTGCAGGTTATATTCTCTGTTACCATTTACAACAATACTGCCACCGGCACACAAGTTACCGAATCAAAACGAGGAATAATAACATCAAAGCATCAACGGCGTACAAAATTTCCATAGCAGCTCCAGGTTGGATACATGCCATGCTTCCAAGTTTGGTTTGCTAGCTAAAATAAGCCGCTTCTCTGTTGGATGCCAGCGCCTAAATGCTGGTGGTCAAGCAGCCAATTCTCACATGACCCATTTACCCCGGAGGAGTTAGGGAAAATAATGGACATAACGCTCATTTGCAGAAATTATTCAACAAATGTTCGCAATAGAAAGCGCGGCAACAACTTTATTTCCGCTTTTACAAAAAATCATCATGATGCGCTATTTGTCGCTGTCTCCTTCTTCATCGCTGACAAAACTCGCCTTTTTGCTCTCGCGTCTGGAAAATTTTTGAGGGTCAACATTTCGGACATCCTCAAAAAAAACAAAACAATCAGCCAACATTTTCATACGGGGGTTTAGCAAACTACGCGGTGCCGAACGCTTAGAAGACGGCGTTGATGCTTGTCGAAGTGCGGGTGGAACAGCACTCCTGGTGGTAGGCGAGTGCGGCGGCACGGCCTGCAGGTGATGATCAAGCTCCGCGTGCAGCTCGGCGATCCACGCGCACAGAACAATGCGATCGGCAGGCGCATCGATGGCCTCGTTGCGCTCGAGCGTGACCATACCGTGCTTGCTCCCTTTTGGCCGCAGCGTGAGGGACGCGTTGGAAGAACTTGGGAGCACTGCGACAAGCCCTACGGATCCGTCCAGCCGACCGTGACCGCGCCATAGCTTCATATTGTGCAGTGCAGTGACGTCGCCTTCTGATGTAACGCGTACCAGCACGGGGCCTCTGGAGGTCTGAACAGTGTGAAACATCGTCTGCGACAAAACTTGTGTTTTACTTTGATTTCAACGGAAAAAAATTGAGCCCGTCAAAGGTCGATAATTGTAGCGGCACGCGCGCCTTCATAGCAAATGCGGTACACTTGCGTGAACAGCGGATATTCGCCCGTTAGATTCTTTGGTGCCAAAATCATGTATATCTCGCGCGCAGTTAATGTGCCCTGCAACTTTTGTCCGTTCAATAGCTCAGCTTCCAGCTGCTCGAACGACTTGCCCGTCTGGACATGTGCCTCCGCAACTTTCCTATTGCGGCCGCCAAAGCACGTTGTGATAACATCAGCCACGCCGCAGCTTTCGAAGAAGGTTTCATCCTTCACACCATCGTGAAACTGCTTTGAAAACTTCCGCATTTCTGAGAGTCCGATCCTAATTATAGCTGCTTTTGTATTATCACCGTATTTGAGCCCGTCGACTAAGCCCGCAGCAATCGCGACAACGTTCTTCAGTGCACCGCACAACTCGACACCCGCAACATCATCTGAATTCAAGTAACAGTCGTCACAAACAATGGCCGATTGCGCTAAAAAACAAACCAATCGTTGTAACTCGGAAATATCGAGTATTGAATACTTGCTTCCACATCATTCCGTTTTCTTTGACTTTGTACCCTGGAGACAAAAATAAGGAAAAGACACCCTTAGCAAAACCAGTTCACGCACCAACAGTTGCCTCGCAAAATTTCTCTTGAGCAACTTCGTTGGCAATATTGGCACCCATGAGTACGGATACGTCGCAACGCAAGTGCTCCTTGATAATGTCAGAAATAAGTTCGAGGCCCTTGGAGGACACATCAACGCCTTTGATCAGCGAAATCGCTCGAGCATCCGATCGAAGAGTTCCTCTTATCTGGTCGCAGATCCCTTTCACAAACTGATATCACGAGAAATCGGTGGGTAAAATGCTTAATTAGGCTTGTTGCAAACGCCACACCTGATGAGGAACAACAAAGACAAGGAGGGTTGCACCTTCCACCGCATTCAGGAGAGTTGGATGAGCAATGAGATTTTGGGGAAGTTTGATATTCGGAAGATACTTGACGTTTTCATTCTTTTCATTTATGATACTCGTCAAACGATCCCCGTTAATCATCTGAAAGGAAAAACTACTCAGACGCACTGGCGCAGGATGCCAAAGGAACTTATTACCTCTTCAAATACCCACTGTGTCGTAGGAAGCAAAATATAATGTAACTGTTACTTTTGCAAAGCAACGCGGGACGCGTAATGCGCCGCCACGGACAACACGAACCATTCTAACTTCGGGATCAAACACATCTGGACGGAGCTTCACGTTTTCGGCCATGATCTTGCCGACGACAGACCCAAAGTTGCCACTGCCGATGAGGCAGAGCTTTTCGGGCGGTAGCGGGGCACTCGCAATGGCCGTGGTGGCAGCAGCAGCAGCGGCGAGCGGGGCGAGGCCGAGCGAGCGGGTCAACAAACTAATACGGTCCATGAGAAGCACACGCGCACGCCAATGACGACTGAATAGTTTTAGGTCGCGGACAAAGTCGGAGCGGCAGATAAAATCGCGGTTCGTGCCACGTGCGTAGGCAGAGGCGCAGATGCTAACAGCACGGACGCAGCTCAGGCGCTTACGCGGATGAAGCTCTGGATGCAACGACTCTGCGCCGGGGGCCAATCACCTCGAAATCTCGCCGAACGTCCTTTTAGATTCCCCCCTCCCCACCAACGCAAGCCGCTGGCATAACACCGCATTCACTTCATCTCTGCCAGAGGTTGCCCGTTTGCTTGTCGAACCATTTACATACAGTTAATACTCAAAAAATTGTCAAATAGAAATCTGGATATTTTGGGTAATTTAGCCGACAGCGTATCACCAACTAGACACTTTCTCACTTCTGACATAATTTGTGCCTTTGTTATCTACGAGTTCTTAAGCTTTGAGAAATTTCGAAGAAATGTTTCTTTCGAGTTTGTAGCCGATAAAAATAGGATAGTTTCAAAGTGTTCAAATTAATTTTTTCTCACTGTGTTTGAAGTGAATGGCATTAATATTAGTTTACAGGCACTCGACTCGCATTTCTTCTTCATCGATTAATTTTTTGGACTTTATCCCCTAGATTGATCCTTAACCCTTCTGTTATCCGTTCAGGAATTCTACTATCTTATTTTATGAGAATTCGCGAAGGGAACGGTGCCATGGTCGGTTTGATAGGCAGTATGAAGAATTACAGAACACCCAGCGTATTAATGAGGATTTGGCATCGAAATCAAGAAAAATCAATTTATGTGACCGCTACAGGAATGTGCCCACTTCTGCATATACTTCATCGTATGCACCCCGGTTGCCTTGCCGAATCATTTCCAGCGCAAGACTCATCTGTTTAAAACGGGTGGTGTTTTACCTTTTCATCACAGCACAAAACACAAACCTGGACGAAGTCATCCATGCACTTCATTTCGCTGAAAGTCCATAGTGCGCGGAGGCAAAGTTTCAGTTTATCTGTTGATTTTCCTGTGACCAACTTCGTCTGTGAAAGAAATTAGACCTCATTGCTCAGCGCGGAATCAATCTTACCCAGACGGCAAGCAAAAAAGTGTCAACCAAGTCATGCTTATCATGGAGCGAGGGGGAATTCAGAATAACACTTCGAACCGCCATAACTCTTCCCCCGTGCTTCTTGTCCAACTCGCTGAGTTTCTGGAAACGTTCGCGGCGTTCGACTTGTTCTGTAATCATTTCCTCCTCTTGCAAAAACGCTAAAACTTTCGTTTTCTGAAAGATGGTGTGACATTGTGACCAGAGGATGCAGGAACAAACCAAAGCTGACAAATTGAAAAACATCACCCATCCCAGTATCTGCAATGTCTTCTGCCATTCGTACAGATTGCACATGTCAAGTATCTTCCCACGCAGAAGTAAAACCTTGACACGACATTCCAAGAACTGAGCTTTCGTTGAAGCGTTGCGCATTCCCTGTTAAGCAGCAAGCAAAAATCGTGTTAGTAAATTAAACAAAAAATGCCGTCGGACCTTCAAAGAGTCGAGCAATAGATCAATGAACGCACAATTCGTCAGTGATGGAATCGCATTCAATTCAGATCGTAGAAGTTCAATCGCCACCATCCCAAGATCAAACGATCCAAGTGGACCCACATCCTGCGTTGAAGAGATGGGTTGCAGCGCATCATTTGGTGTAATTGAGATCTTTTTGTCAAAATTTTCATCTTTAAGTGGAGGCTCAGGAATTTTTGTGGTTGTGTCTTGGTCAACTTTTGAGGAATTATTGGACGAGTTGTATGCGGCAGGGCTAGATGATTGATTCTGAATCTCTTGGAGTTGAGCTTCCAACTCTGTGATACGTGTCTGCGATTTCGATAATTGACCCAGCGCGACCAGCGTTCGTGCCTTTTCAACGGCGCATTCAGGACATCCGACACCCGATTTCTGCAGCGTCGCCGTGAAATCGATTGCGATGCCAGAAGAGCGCACGATGGCCTCCTCGGATGTGATCGCGAGCTGAACAGCGTGAGGGACAGTGCGGTTTTTTGCAGAGAAAGCAGAGGCGGCAGAGTCGGCTTCTAACTCCTTGATTCGCGCCTCGAGGGCTTCAATTCGCAATCTCTGGCGCTCGCGGAAGGCACTAAATCAAGGAGTTAAGCTTTGATGGGCGGCTGGTGCGTACCGCTGCGCTTCCAGATTGCGCCGGCCCTTGTCACTCGTAGGTATGGCGCCGGGCTTGCGGCCGACCCTGCGCTTCTGTGGGTCCGGAATGACTCTTGTGACTGAGTCCATGATTTTCAAACCAATTCTTACAATTACAGTCCCGATTTCACACACTCCTCTGGCATCGAACACTGCAGTGCGTATCCAGAGACTCGGATTCGCCGACGACCAAGCATTGAAACCATTTGGCTGCAATTAAAGACATCTAACTCTGAACTTACGTAAAATTTGGAGCAGTTTCCGTTCCACATCGTTTTTTCATGCGGTCGTGGCCTGCAAAATACTGCACCCAAGAGTGTTTCTCTCAAATTGGATTCTGTAGTGTTTCTTTGAATCTGCTGCGAGTGAGAGCGCTTGGCTAAAATCTCCGAAACCCAGAATCAAACCCGTTGGTTGTACCACCGGTCTTTTTGTCTGAGAATAATTTTTCAGATGGCCTGGAATGTTTTAATCAAACAGTTAGACACAAATGATTCATTCCCAAAACACATCTCCTCAACATTCAGTTGTCACTGCTGTTGTTCTGAAAATGAAAAAATCCATCTGTTGTGTTTAATTTCCAATACAATGATAAACAAGTGACATGAAACTTCAAAATATATCCTGGTACACACTGCAAGTACAATTCCTGCATCAGTGGGCAGGTCCCAGATTCTTGTTAGCTGTGTTCTGTGCAGGGGCATTACTATTTGGTAATGTGAACAACTCTGGACGCAAATGTCCCTGAACAAGAAACACTCCCTTCAAGCAAATGATTTGCATGTGCATTTTCCTGGATGGGATTTGCGACAAGAAAGCTCTTACAGAAGATTGTTTCAAAAGAGCTAGCAAGAAAATTATGCAATCAATTGAATTTGTGTCAGGGATCGGTCAGGGGATGTCAGGCAGAACAGGAGCAGGGCAGAGAGGCCAGAGGCAGTGTCTGGGAGAGCAGGCAAACAAGTTTATTGACTGTCATTTTGTCAGAAAAAAAAGAAAACATTTTAAGCACAAAAAATAGACAAATAATCCAGATTTGGTTTGGAATGCAGTTTTATGGATGTCATTTTCCAAAATTTGAATCTGATGATATCCGGAAGCTAAATCAATTTTGGAAAAATATTGTGCCTTGCTGAGACAATCAAGTGCTTCAATAATGTTTGGTAAGGTTCCATGATTTTTCTTAGTAATCTTATTTAAAGCTCGGTAATCAAATACAAGTCGTAATTTTGACTTCTGTTTCACAAAGAAAATTGGTGCTCCATATGGGGATATCGATTCTCGAATTCCTCCATGTTTAAGTAAAAATGTGAGCTCTTCTTTCAGTACTTCAAGTTCTTTTTCATCCATTGGATGGATTGGTTTAAATGGCGGTTTTGCTTTTGGGTCCATCTCAATTTTTAGATCTGTTGATTGGCTTGGAGGGAGGCCTTCAAAAGGTAAGAATACTTTGGGAAATTGATCCACTAATTTCCTAACGTCTGGATTGAGTTTTTCACGTGCTACTGTGTCTGCTTCATCACTATCTTTGCTTGTTTTGATAGCGCTATCAATTAATGGGGTTCTGGCAGAATTTTGGGGGTTGTGTGGCATTAGTAA
>JADHYT010000482.1:0-12398 GCA_027604725.1 Entophlyctis luteolus
GCTGAGCGCATTTGCAGACTGGATGGATGAGACGCACGCACTGAAGCGATTGGATGACAATTGCGGTGATGCTAGCGGAAGATTTTTGATATTCGGGGATTTGGATCTGTTCAACTGACACAACGGAGTGTTGGGGATGTCCAGATTTTATGAAATGACGGCGATGGTTGTTGCCTCAATCGGGCACGAAAAGAACCAAACAACGGAGAATTCGGTGCTTGAAATAGATTGGACAACTGAAACGCTAATTTACATTTTCAAACGAAACAGTCCCTTGTACCACACAGTAACAAATGACTTGGAAATTTCCAGAATTAAACGAACTAATAAACTGTAAAATCAAGAACCACACGCAAGGAACTCCGGTAGATAATGCATTAAGAAATTCGAACATGTTGGAATTTCCCACTTCCGGGATCCCCAGTCTCATTGGAGGCGCCTTTGCCGCCGCCACCGCCTACGCCGTGTATGCGCTGATCGTGTATCCTGTCTATCTCCACCCGCTTGCGGTCGTCCCTGGCCCCAGACCGCCTTATATCCCATTCACAATCTTCGGGAATCTTTTCGGTATGTCTTGGTTGGTAGCCATTAGATGTCCTGATAGATCCCGTTCGATCAGAAATTATCAATGAACAAGCTACAGCTCCCCAGCTTCGTATGGCGTTGGCATATCCGGGAGGCGTGGTGCGCTACTACGGCCTGTTCAACGTTCCACGAGTTTTAGTGTATTCCTCCGCAGCTCTGCGCAGAATATTTGGGACGCATGCACATCTTTACGGAAAGAGCCAGACTGATCTTAAGCCGCTGACAAGGTCAGTCTCTTTTTGAAATTTAGCTTCGCACTCAACGATGTCGGATCCAACCTTTTCAAGTTTTTTGGGCGAAGGCCTGCTGACAGTGGAGGACCAGTTCCATAAGCGCCAGCGCTCGATTATAAATCCCGTGTTCCGCGTCCCCCACCTCAATGCTCTGATACCGGTGTTCATCACGTCTGCAAACGAACTAAGGAATGACTGGATCGCTCGTGGGAACGCACAACCAAATGCAGGTGTCTTGCGAATTGAAGTAGACACCGAAATGTCCAAACCAACTCTGGACATAATTGGACGTGCTGGATTCGGTTATGACTTCCAAAGTGTTGCCAATGGGGAAAGCCCTTTGTTTGAGTCGTACAAATCGGTCTTGTCGCATTTCAATGTTCGAGAAGTATTGGTAGCGAAGTTCCTCCCATTTTTAAACTGGATAATTCCTTCTCGGATGGAGCGAAGAGACGAGTACAGAAAATCAGTGGATGCCATAAGACTGCAATGCCGTGAAATTCTTGCGGCGAGGAAGAGGGAAATCGCGGAAAACAGAGAGAGCACCGTTGGAACTGACTTGCTGAGCGTTATTTTAAAAGCCAATGCCCTTGAAGAGGACTCAATAAGATTGAATGATGATGAAGTAATGGCCCAAGTAATGACGTTTTTGGCTGCTGGCCACGAGGTGACTCGCCAATTTCCCATAGCTGTCCTTTAAAACATTATAGACAACTTCTGTCGCCCTCACGTGGACTCTGGACTTCCTGGCCAACAATCCAGAAACTCAAGACCTTCTCCGCAATGAGCTGCGGCAGGAAATGCCCCTTGTGGATTCTGATCCGCCAGTCGGATACATAACTTCCACTAAAACGTACTTAGATGCGGTCTGCAAGGAGTCGTTACGACTGGTCCCCCCAGGTCTTTCAAAACATTTTTTGATGCTGAAATCTGACCGAATTTCATGGAACAGCTCCATTGACTTCTCGTGTAACCGTTGAAGATGACGTGTTGTGCGGGTACTTTATTCCAAAAGGCACCCCAATCGTTATTTCTCCGGGTGTGAATCACCGCCTTCCGGAATACTGGGGCCCAGATTGCTTAGAATTCAAGCCATCGAGGTGGATGTCAACAGACGCGGAATCCAAAGAAAATGCCGATGCGGCTACTGCGGATTCAAAGCCGTTTGGAGCATATATGCCGTTTCTGCTTGGTCCGCGCAATTGTATTGGTCAGAGGTTTGCGATGCTTGAGATGAAAAGCGTGTTAGCAGTACTTGTACGCAACTTCGAATTCGTGAAAGTCGAGCAGGGTGTTGTCAAGAAGAAACTCATGCTCACTTGGAAGCCTGCTGCCCCTTTGCAGATGGATGTAAAACGGCTTGTCGATTGAAATTAATCTGGACGCGTTTGCCGCTGTCAGATTTCTGAAGCTGATTCGCGGTGTTTCAGACCAAATTCAAAACGCCAAAAAAAAAAAAAAAAAAAAGAAGTCCAATAAAAGGGGTGACGCTTTAGTTTCTCTGGGTCGCTTTGTTGTTTGTCTACCAAAGTGGAAGAAATGGAAATAAAGGGGCCAAAACGAAAGAAAAAAAAATTGCTGGGTCAATGCAGATCTTCTTTTTCGTCATCAGATCACATTCTCCTTCACCAGCTCCGGTGTCAGCGAATCCGTAAGACTGAATTAAGTACCAGCGGCAATCGGCACTGCGTATTCCTTCATGACTCGCAGATTAACGGTATTGATGTCGCTGAATAGCAACCCTTCCAAGGAAAAGTCCTTGGCGGCTGCAAAAAGGAACTCAGTAGGTGACACGATATCAAGAGTCATGGTGGCGCCAGTAGGGTGGCAACTGCATTAGTCAGATTAACTACTTAAAAATTACGAAATTTTTTTCGTAATTACTTCGTTTAAGTGCGGCGAAACACATCCCTCTTCCGTTGCGCCAGCAACAGCGCGTTTCGGGCAGAATATTGACAACCAGGAGTTGTCCTTTCGGAGGCTGCTGAGAAAATAGCTGCAACCGATTTCTCCTAATGCCGTTGAGGTGGTTCTGAATTGGTCCAACTCAGCAAGGAAACCGTTCATGCATTTGATCAAAGAAGATTTCATTCATACAAGATTTTCATTCATTCCGAAATTCTGCATTGCGCTCGGCAACAAACTGGTTGTGCTTCTCCCACCCTGAGTGCATCACAGTCGAAAATTGTTTTGCATCTTCGTCCGTGCAAACACTGTATATCCTTTCCTTGACCTTAAGAAGATGTTCGGTTGCATCAAATTCCGTGTTGGGATTCACTTCTGCCACAATTGAGCATTCGGTCGACAACTTATATTCCTCGCCGCCTTTGATTGATACCATCTGGAAAAAAATATCAGAAAACGGAATTCTCATATATTGCTTACCACTATTGCGCGGCACAGGTCATCAAGAAGCTCATCTTGACCAGCTAAACTTGGTATTTTTTCCAGTTCCTCAAAAGCTTCCTCGAGAGCTGGGACTTCTCGGCAGATATATTCCTGTTTTTCTTCCTCTGTCATATCGGCCAAAGACTTGCCAGGAACTACTTGCTGCAAAGAAATGTTGGAACATTCCGGTCTGATATCTTTGAAGGACATGCACGGTTCTCTGTACTCAGTGAAAGCCGGTGCAAATAACGCTTGTGATGCGACTGTTGTTGTCTGCGGACTGTCAGTGTTCGAAGATGACGATGATGATCCAGATTGCACCAGGGTCAAAGGGGCGGAATTAACAGATGACGCAAGAAGCTGAGTCAACAGATCATCTGTAGCTAAGTTCACAGAGTTGAATGGAAGGCCTTCCAAAGGGGCTATGCTTCCAAACAGTGGGTTCATTGAGTTTATGGTTCCGAAACTGAAATCAGTCGGTATGCCGAATGAAACATCTGGGAAACAAGGAAGCGTATAGTTTTGCAGCAGGGCGAGATTGACCGGATCTGCAGGTGAGGCGAGCTCCAGGGGCACAGCGGACGACAGCTGCCGCAGAACCGAGTTCTCGGCTTCCAAGGCTTTGAGGCGCACTTCTTGTTCGCTGGCGGAGTCCTTCTCTTCGACGGCTTTCGTCAACTCTGCAACTTTGGATTCCAGAGACTGAACCTTGGACTCGAGGTCCCTGATATAGTTTGCGCGGCGCTCGCGGAAGGCGCGCTGGATCTGCAGGTTTGGAACATGTGAGTTCCGACAAGCGGCGCCGCAGAAGAGTAAATTTCACCTCGCGCGACTGGGCAATCCGCTTGTTTGGCGGCTCGTCGCTGGCCGGCTTGCGACCAGGCTTGGCTCGGTGCTTGAGGGGCTGCTGATCGGCCATGGATTTGATACGGTGGAGATGGAAACTGGAAACGAAGGACCCTTCGCCAAATTTTTTGTTTTAATTTTTCATAGGATCTGATATGATAGGGAGGAGGCCAAAGCGGATTTTCCTTCCAGTAAACCGGGAGGTGTTCTTGCTTCGTTTGTTAATAAATCCCACAATCCCACAAGCCCAATGGAGAAACCACATGATCCAGGCGACGCGACTACGCAGATATTGTGTCGGCAATCAGCGAAGTCTGAATAACCGGTGGCAGTAATTCAGCCAGCAGCGATACAGAGGGACAATATTCGTGTGCGGTTACAATTCCACAGTTGAACCATTCACCGCAATGCTAGCATGTGTCTGTCGTGATAACCTTCGCAACCTTCGCCCAATGAGGATGTTGCAGTTTTCGCTTTTTGTTATTGCGAATAAATTTGCACTAACCACGCAGTGCTGGTAGTCGTAGTTCTCATCGTCGTACTTCTGGTAGCAGATGAGGCATTCATGTGGCTGTAGCGGTGGTCGTCTTTTTCCAACCGACGTCACAATGTCAGCAGCGTAATTCAAGCATTACCCTTCTCTATGTTTGGCCGGAGTTGTCATCTTCTTGTCTTGGTGTCTAAGACATCCGTTATTTGCCCATTTTTGTCCGTCAACGGCAGCAACAGCAGGGATTGAAGTATTTAAGCGAATGGCCGGATCGGTCATTTGTTGTATCCGTGCAATTAATAATCCCTGATAGCCCTAGACGGATTAAAATATGAATTGCTGAGATCTACAGGTTATTGCGACATTGAAATAGTTCGCGATGCATTTTTCAACTGTTACAGTGGACTTGAATGCGCGACATGTCTTTGCTTAAAAAAAGTGATCAATGCGAAGGACGGTGCTGCCACGAAGTTCTGTCAAGTCCTACTTCAATTGGTGGAATAGTTCAACAGAATTAGTGGGTTTCGTTTGGAATTTTTATTCGTCCATCACCGCGTGATCTGAGCACATACGGTTTATCCTAGGAATTTGACGAGCATTTCTAGTTCAACTTGAAGCATCTAAGTTGCCAATCTGACCTGTTGGAAGGAATAAGGATTCTTAGGAAAAACTTGTGCTCCAACTCATTGAATATTAGCTCTTAAGATCGCGTGCAGACCGTTCACGACGGTTTCAAACTTACGCCACGGAGTCAACTGGGCAAGACAATTCAAAGTACCGATTTGTCACGCGATTGTTCAGGAAAATTTTATTTCTCAAAGGTTTGAAGTCTCCGAAAATGAACTCGTACAGACACTGGTCGGATCCAGCATACAGGCGTAGCCCTGCCGAGAATATCAATACAAGCGGCACGGTTTTGGATACCGATGGTATTGTGTCCCATCAATCGTCCGCCGTAAGGCCACCTCAATCCATCTCGTCATCAGTCTCAATGATCAGGTCCGTGGAGGAATTTGGATCTCAACAGGCGCGTGTGTCACGTATGACGCCGATGGAGTTTATTGAGCATGGACTTGCGCAGAATCGTTTGGCACAGTGCCTTCACCAGCAGCGTATCAAGCGCAGTATTGCCGACTCAGAAGCCGAAGTAAGCAAGCTCCAAGCTTTGAAGAGGAAAGGAGTAGGGGCGACTGGTCACGCGCACATTGTTGCACAATCGTATGGAGGGAGTTCGGCGAAAATATCCGCTCTGTCTGCCACTACGAAAGCAGCTGGGATTCGACCCACAAACAAAGAAGACACAGCTCCACGCCCTCCTCACGGCAACTTCAAACAGCTGCCTTTCACGAATCCGTCGGTACTGAAATCAATACCGGTCGAAGAACGAAGACTTATACAAAACAGACTTTCACAAAGAACCTCACGCCAGAGAAAAAAAGATCGCATCAAAGAACTGGAAGTAATGGCCACTAATTTGGAGCGGGAGCTACAAATTTCTTCTAAAGCTGAAAGAGGAAATGCATTCCAAATAACGAGCAATGTACACAAAACCATGGAAAGGAGACTTGAACCACAATCAATATTGTTTTCGTCCAACCCACCGGGCGAGGTGGAAAAAATTGGCGCTCACGTCATTCATCACCGTACAAATCGAAATTTTTTTCGTGAAGATGTTTATATTCCACCAACAACGGGAGTAATGCACCACGTACAATGGCCTGATGAAATACGAACAAATAGTCATAGGTGTGCTCAGCAATTCCCGAGTCACGGACGATATCCTCAGCCTGGGTTAAGCTTCGGCGCTATACACCCCTCACACCTTTCGCATGCATCTCAGTTCCCCGTAAATACCATATTTGCGAGCTATTCAGAACACATTATGCATTGGGATCTGGTTCAGCCCGCGGGTATAGGGAATCCGTCATTTGCAGAAGCGAGACATTGTCCTCCGCACAACTGGCCTTCACGATCTTTCACACAAGAATCCGAATTACGCTCTCGTCAACCAGAAATAGAGTTTCCGCCACTGAACCAAATTCCAGTTTTGCCGCCTCTCTTGGCAATTTCTCCCACACTGGCGGTGCACGTGCAACTTCCGCCACTGCAAATCGTCCAACAAATTCGGTTCGCCTTGGACACCACGAGCATGAGAGATGAGGCACCTGTATTGCCACCTTTGCAAAAAAATTCTCAAGACGGTGGTGACAGGAATCTGTCTCTCCGAATAATGCATCCTTAGATATCTATTCTGGTTTGGTATGAAGAGGATTGGGATGAAGCTGTGGAACCAGATTACAAAGTGACGCTTTTTGCTGTTTTCTTTTGGTTATCCGTCAATGAATTGTTACTTTCATCAGTCACTGCAACTTTCTGTTGCTTCAATCTGTTCAGAACCAACTTTTTCATGAGAAGTCGAAAGTAACCAAAAACCGTTATATTTTTCAATGAGGCGTGAAAAGATTATACAAGATTAGATGCCCACTCCTCCAATGTCATTGCGTCTCTCTCCCAGTCGCTGTCAGACTTACTCAAACTTGGACAGTTTCCTGTCGAACTAGATCCTGAAACTGTGGGATTCGCAATATAATCTGCGGCATCAGGATGACCCCCTTTAGCTGGTGGAGGTTGCAAAACTATTGTGTTTTGAGGCTGCGGTGAGTTTGTATTTGAAACGCGATTGAATTGACTTTCGACGAGTTTGACGTTTGGCGCAGGGCGTGCCATTTTATCCATGTTAAACCGACCGTACCACAGATTACGTTCAGCTTCCACAAGGTCTCTAAATTGGCGCTGTGTGAGCCTACTGGCTGGAGTAACTCCATCAAGGCGGACACGAGTACACGCTTGCGGCTGCCGACAGGCGCCATTTCGTTGTGGAAGAAGCGGTTCCGGTGGTAATGCCGTAGCGGCCAGCTTCCAGTCAGCGTGGTAAGATTCGAAGCTCAGTTTTGCTACGCGCGGTTGTTTCAGCTGAGACGGGCGAGTCTCCTCGGGTTTATTTCCTTTCGAAATATTCCCGGTACTGTCCTCATCATGTGCTTCTTCAGAGTCAAGAAGATATCCGTAATATGCATTTTCGCCAGCTTTATGTTTTCTAATGATCACTAAGCAAGACAGAGAAATGCACAAAACCGTCAATGCGTCGAGATGCCGCAACGCAGTCGCGGCAAATTTGATCATATAATCGCTGATTTTTCGTGTATATTTCAAGAGCCGAATTATTGACCGATGTTTCTTGGTCGGGATTTGCAAGCAGGTTCTGCGTTCCTCATTATTTCACAAAATACTCCAGACTAGCACCTGTAGGGAAGCAAGTACTCCAAACGCGCCAATATCTGGATTCCATTTCAATTTGCTGTCGAGAAAACCCGCGTGCGGAATTCCCGTCGCCAGATCAATGTTTGGATGGAAAGGGACAGTCAAGAAAACGACTACCCGAATATTAAGAACCTTATCTAAATAAAATACTAGTAACCTTTCGGAGGCACGTAATTGTAATCTTCGGTGAATGACATTCGGACCTGGAAAATTCCTCCTGCATACCTGGTTGGACAGGGATTTGTACGATTTGACATCACCTTCCCAAACAGATCCGACAGGGCCAAGTACGGTGCATATCCAGTCAAAGAGATCCTAATTTTATGGGTTTGAAGGACAAAGGAACAAATTAACACTCAACGTTGTGGCGAAGATGAACGGAGATGCCCTACAGCAATCGCATCAGCTGCTCCTTCTGACACAAAACAAGAACTGTACCGACCCAGGGAAGAGGGGCTGCTCGGCGGAGCTCGCGCTGAAGGAGTAGTGAAGGGCGTGACATGACACGTCTTGGAATGAAATGCAGAATCAGTCCTCGCACCTCTCTGACGCGATGACCGGCGTAGCCGACGAGATTGGTGCACAGGAGCTGTGGGACTCATCGACGACGTACAGCCCGCTGTTGTTGCATCCTGTCGGGCCTGTATCATCAACGCTGGTTGGAGGAGTCCCAGCACGAACCAAGGGCCGTCCACGCCACGCAACGGGATCCACTACGGTATCCGCCGTCCGTGCCCAGCAGAACCGTGAAGCTGCTCGCCGATACCGTGCACGGAAAGATGACCGCATTACTGCTCTCGAACATGAGGTCGCGGCTTTGCGTCTCGAAAACGCTCACCTCCGTGCTACGATTATTGCGGCTTCTGCGGACTTATCGCCGATGTCGCTTGTGCCACATCCGACGGTTTCCATGCATCCGCAGCCCGCTGTCCCCTTGCAACCACTCCAGTATTTGATTCCCAACCAACAGCAGCAGCTGGTCTATCCTCAATCGCAAAGTTATTCCCAGTCATGCCATGAAACCGCATTGCCTGCATCGTCTACGTTTCCCGATATGAGCATGGTCGATGCAGAATGGGTCGATGCAGCTGCTAGCGAACTTCTGGGCACACCACAGCTCTTGGCTACTCGCCTAAGCCTCCATGCGCTACCCTCGCTGAAAGATTGTAAATTCGTGGACGAGATGCTGGACTATTTCTTGGTAGGTAGCATAATAACTTCCACCAAGTTGAATACTTTGTCGCGCAGATGCAGTCACAACAAACAGATTGCAGGATTATTCGACAAGTTATGCTCAAAATTTTGAAGTTGCGCGACAAGATGCTCGCAGTTTGCACACCCGAGGATCGTGTCAAAGCGTTGGAAATAATTGAATACTGCAAAGTGGCCAACAAGGGACATGTGGTAATTGCAACTGACGGACTGCCTCTGCGAGTAATTCTTACTTCATTTATAGGCACATTTGTACGAGACAGGAAGTTTGTGTGTTGGGGAAAATCCAACATATTCAACCGCCAGGAGCTTGGATCTAGAGGATGAGAGTGAAAGGCATTACCCGTTTGACGTGGTGGGATTCAAGCATGCGGTTCTAATTTCTGCACCATCAGTGAAAGGCACAGAATCAGACTTGACGGAGTTGTGCGATTTGTTTGTGGTGAGTGCCAATTCATCTAAAATGCGACACGAAGCGGATGCTTCGAAGTAACACGATATACAGCAACAGGCGCAGTGCTCAGATCGGCCCGAGCAACAGTCAGCGTTGTTCTTCCGGCAGAAGGAGCTGGAGAACCGTGTGTTGGCGAAATGCGGCGACGTGGAGGAACGCAAGCGCGTGGCGCTGGTTATGGACAACTGGCGTAGGCGACACAAGGAGCGCGAGGACGCGGTGCTGGCGGGCAGCTGAACTAACTTGTATGTCGTCGAAAACAACTGAAGCCAGCACCCAGAAGCGGCCTAAGGGGCGGCCTCGAAACCCCGATGGCGCCACCAGCTCATCCGCTTTGCGCGCGCAGCAGAATCGCGAGGCCGCGCTGCGGTACCGTGCCCGCAAGGACGATCAGATTCGCTCCTTGTCAGCGAGAGTTGCCCTGCTGGAAGCCGAGAACGCTCAACTCCGTGTGCTGTTGCTGGATCATTCGATCACAGTCCCGCCATCACTTTCCCTTCCAGCAACTGCGGCACCCACCGGCAAACAATTGCCGCAGGTTCAACAGCATCAGAATCAAGCGGCTCTAACACCGACGATCCCAGCGAATCAGACTGTCATATTGTCTCCATCGTCTGAGTGGATTGATAAGCCCGCATCCGAAATTCTCGGACTACCACAGGTTCTGACAACCAGGCTTGGACTTCACTCCCTTCCATCTTTAAAAAACTGTCGATATGTTGATGATATGTTGGACGGCTTCGTGGTTGGTGAACTGAATGGTTCTTAAAAACGCGCGTTTGAAACTTTGTCGGAAAGGCTCAGGCACAGGAAACAGAAGTGAAAAAAATTCGGCAGCACCTGATCAACATTTTACGTTTCAAGGACAAGATGCTTGCCGCTTGCAGTCCAGAAGAACTTGTCCGAGCCCTAGAAATCATGGAACATTGCAAAATCACCAACATGCAGCATATGGTAAATTTCGTGTGTTTAAACGTACAAGCTTCATCATTCATTCATCCAGATTCATCTGTATGAGTCTGGCAGTATTTCCACGAAAATTGCGGAACAGTTGAAGCCAGAAGGTTTCGTTGGGAACGATCTTCCCATTTTCCAACTGGGAACCCTGTATTCGCCTGAGGTCGCTTCATTCAAAGAGTCTGTGATCGCTGCGGCTGCATCAATGACTAGTTTTGAGCTTCTTGATGAATTGTGTGATCTATTCATGGTGAGCCATCCAAATTCATGGCTTTGCTCATGAATCGTAGGCTCAAGCGCAATGTCGTGACAAAACTGATTTTGAGGAAGCTTTTTTCAGACAGAAGGACATTGAAAACAAACTCCTAAACGTGTTACAACTCGAGGACAGAAAGCGGGTTGCAGTACTACTGCAGCGCTGGCGGCTTCAAACCAATTTGTATCAAGAGTTATTGCTTGGCGATACTGAAAAGTTACTGCAACAATAGAGATGTTATTTAAAAATTACGCAATGCTTATCCCAGGAATCGAACCTGGATTTCCTCGGCCACAACGAGGTGTACTGACCGTTATACGAGATAAGCTCATAACTCTTTTCGAACCGGGCTTGCTATGTTGTAAAAATAAGAGGGATGCTCAGAGGGATCTGCTTAAACAAGTGTGGATTGAGATAACTCTCTATTTTTATTTGCTCCACAATCATTCACTTTTTATCCTTCAAATTGCGTTGCAAATCAATGAAAAAAAAAAGATAATGAAAATCAGATGAAAAACTAGGGTTTCAAAAAGAAAATAAAGAGTGAATGGATTTTTCGGATAAGAATCCAAAAATTCAGAAAGTACAAATGAAAATTTGTTTGTCTTGGAAGCTTTCTTATGTGTTGGGCAGAGTTCAAGGCTTCTGTAACAAGGAATACAGGTCACCTGTTTTTCTCTGAAGAAAATCTAAAAATGTGGATAGCTCTGTAACCACAAAAGAATGCAGACATTACAAAACTACAAATCCATGCCCATCACTTTTCTTTTTGAAGTAGTTGTTTTATTAAATAAAAGTCAGTCTCTGGAACTCGAATATAAGTCTGAACTATAGTATGTCAGGATCACCTTATGGATTGATTTGCCAGATATGATCCAGGATATCCGCTGGATTCATATCCAGCAAACATACTATAGTCTGAACAGTGTCTGACTCCCAACATTCAACCCTTCTTCCAAATCTATCCTGCTGAACATCCCAGGTATGGAAACTGCCCAATTCTGCTTGAATTGTTATGGTATGACATGCAGTGGCAGCAAGTTCTGCCAATTGCGTTTAGCACTGTTGAAAAGAAAAATCAATGGACAAATTACTGAATTGATTGCCCCCACAAACAAACTCAAACTTGATCACACCAAATTCTTCACAGACCAAAATGGGTTACTTGTTTGCCAGGCCATGTAAATAACATACCTGCAACTTTCCTCAATGACTCCAGAGCAAATCCCAGCTTTATCTGAATAATTCACACTTCAATTAACCTGGCACAAGATTTACTCAACTCCAATTTCAAAATACAACTTGCTGACAAACCGAAAATTATGGCATGAGAACAAAAAATCTGCTGATCACTTAACAAAGTCTTTCTGTCAGGATTCGATTGAGGAACGTCAGGCAGGACAGGGCAGGACAGGGAGGCTGGAGGCAATGTCTGGGCAAGCGGGCAAACAAGGTTTATTGACTGTTGTTTTGTTGGAGGAAAAAAGAGAAAACGTTGTCACACAAAAGGAGATGAAATCCAAACCCAAGCAATAAACCAAACCCCCTGAATCCGACCAATAACCCACAACCAACTGCCGTTCATGACATCAACCCCCCCCCCCCCCCGCCAGGCGCCGGGCCGCCAGCGCACGCGGGAACAGCGGGGGACCCGGC
>JADHYT010000483.1:0-12345 GCA_027604725.1 Entophlyctis luteolus
GCCGATTGATTCGCTTGCCATCTGCTCGTCGGTGCCGCGTGAGGATGCGCGTGCGGGACAAGAACAAGTTACGTCGACACTCATACAATAAGAAAGGCTTTTTGTGGAGCTTTGTCTGGAAGCTGATGGCCCACAAGCACGTGTGGGCCGGAGTCAGCACCGAAGCTGAAGAGCGGCGACGTCTACCGGTCTTTACTTTGTGAGTTGAAGTGACAATTGCGGACGCATATTTTATTCACTGGTCAACAGAACATCCACCGGCCAGTCTCCTTTTTTGAAAAACTCAAAGACAGTGAGCAAGTCGAAGGAGAACGCAGGTAGCCTGGGTAGCATAAGGCTTTGCTGATTTGGAGGTTGTGCGAGCCATACAGAATCTGCGGCTGCAGTGAGGTGAATGAAAGATGAGGTCCTGTGTGAAGCATGTCGAGCGTCCTTGTGATTCGATGACCCTGTTGCACACCACCACTTGTCATTGCGGGTTTTCCTTTCGGTCCTTTGTCGGAGACGGTATTTCCATATTCCTGAGGTCTATGTGCTCCCCATCCAAAATTTGGAGTTAGTCGATTTCATCAGTTTCAGTGGGTTCCATGGCTCAAATAAAGAGGATTCGAATAATTATTCCGAAGTGATGTTGAGCCCCGCAGGACCGTGTCGAAGTCTGATTTCGTTGGAGGTTTGATTTCAACACTTTTGTCGCAAATGGCGTTCTCACTGTTGTTGAACCGACCGGTCGCTCTTCTGGCACGACATAGTTCGCTGATCCGGACAAATCAAGTTATTCGGCCACTGAGGAATGCCTTCATGAAACGCACATGGACCGTTCAATATCCGCGAATGGGATCTGCGTCGTACTCGCCTGTTCCCAGCGTCCCAAACACGCTTCCGACTTATTTCAAGTATTTTCCACCACGAGTAATTCCATATTTGCGTTTAGCTCGAGTGGATGCCCCAGCAGGGACCCATTTGTTGCTGCTACCTGGAACTTGGTCGATTGTTTTGGCGTCCCATTCCCAGTTGCTGTTGGACCCATCGTTGGCGGGATCCATCACCCTAAACCTTGCAAAGCATATAGTATTATTCACTGTCGGTGCGTTCGTTATGCGTGGAGCTGGTTGCACTATCAACGACATGTGGGACCGTGACTTCGATCGGAAAGTCGCCCGCACGATGACAAGACCTCTGGCTTCTGGGGAACTTTCTTATTGGGATGCATGGGTCTTTCTTGCAACTCAGCTTTCCGCCGGCCTTGCTGTGCTTGTCCAGCTCAATCTCGCATCAATAGCTATCGGGGCATCGTCACTATTGCTTGTTGTTATTTATCCCTTGATGAAACGCGTCACGTACATGCCGCAAGCGATTCTGGGTTTTACGTTCAATTGGGGAGTGCTTGTTGGGTGGAGCGCGATTACGGGAAGCTTAGATATAGGCGTTGTGGGGCCTCTCTATGCATCTGCTTGGTGTTGGACAATGGTCTATGACACCATCTATGCTGTTCAGGTGGGAGTATCTTTTTCATGGTACATATGAATGAGAGTCAATTTCTGTCAGGACAAGCAAGATGATGTGAAAGCTGGAGTCAAGTCAACGGCACTGCTGTTTGGAACCCGGATAAAGCCGGTTCTTATTGTGTTCGGTGCCTGCAGCATAAGTTTGCTGGCCCTGGCAGGATATATGAATGGGCAAGGATTACTGTTTTATCTAATCAGCGTTGGAGGCGGCGCATTACACTATTTGTGGACTCTTCGTGGTTTAGACGCTAGCGATAGCCAAGGTGCCGGCCGGCGATTTAAAGCGGCTGTCTGGTACGGATGGATTGTGTTCGTTGGTGCGCTAGCGGATTTTGTGTGGGACAGTTTTGTACTTGAATAAGCGTCCACTTGATGTGTCGGAATTCAATAAAAAATGACTGGGTGAGTGAATGTAAGGCTCTCGCCACGAAGCCATTAACGCATGAACAAAGCCACGCCGTCTGCATTACAGGTGATTTCGGGCTGCTTTGGCACTGCTCTGATCCTCCAACCAGTTGTTGCCTGCGTCGGTTTGATTAAGAGAGACCTGTTCAGTTGAGCCTCATTTCAAGCGAACACATTTGCTCATTTGTCAACAGGATTGCCAGACCCTTTTGCGGTTATCGTGTATGATCAACTCATTCCGAATGATGCACCTAAAAAATTTCAGACTGGATGGAAAACCTGCACGGAAGACAGCCCCTGCCCGAAAAACTATTAACCCATTTTGGAATGAAACATTCGTAGTGTGCGATGCTGGAATCTTGAGTTCGCTGATCGATAAAATAGGAATCTCAACGAGGACTCGGTTATGACAGCCACCGTCCTGGACGAGAAAGCGTCAAGGGATAGCGGATTTCTTGGAACGGTTACCTTCAAAGTCGCCGATATTTTAGATATCTCGTCGGGGGGACAGGAAATGGCAACGAAGAACTTGGAAAAGTCCGATTCTTCAGGCAAGGCAGTGACAGGTTTTATTCGGATCAAGTTTTCAACTTGGGATCTCGACCTCGCTATACGCCCATCAGAAAGCTTTTCACCACAAGTGAACCCTTTGGAAATTCGGGCGTCAAACGTTGGGCCCGAATCCTCGGCTTTGTTAGCTCTTCCCCCTGGGTGGGAACGCCGAGTGACACGCACTGGAAACGCATATTTCGTGAACCATATTTCCAGAACTACGACGTGGCAAGACCCAAGATTACAATTGGGTGATGAAGTGAGGACTCCGGCTGAGTCTTTGCGTGGAGGCTGGGAGCAGCGTCAATCTTCTCTGGGCGACACCTTTTTCGTGAATCATACTACACGCGAAACGACATGGACCGATCCACGGTCATTAAATCGTATAGGCCAGGAGTTTCTGGAATTCATGATCTCGAAAACTAATTCTGAACACGGTCCTTTAGTAGACGGCTGGAAAATGGGAGTAACTGCCGAAGGGTTCGCGATATATTACGCAAACACGGAAGCAAACACGACTACTTGGATGGATCCAAGGATAATTTCCTCAAAATCTGAAAACGGCAGTGAGCGAGCTAACCGCGCAACTCAAATCAAACGCGACTTGCGGTTGCGAATTGAATTTTTCAGAAGTCTCCCCTCAATGCGAAAAGTTTCAGGAAACTGTCAAATAACTATGAGCGCAAGTTTCCTTTTTGACGAAGGTTACGATCAAATAGTTCGGTTATCGAGGGAAGATCTGAGAAAAAATCTCCTCGTTAGTTTTCATGGCGAAGAAGAACCCGATCCCGTCAAGAATCTAAGGAGATTTTTTGAAATGATGGCGAAAGCAGTTTTTGATCCATCTTATGGGTAAGCTTGCAGGTGCCAGTGATATGGAACTGAATTAAGTTATTAGGTTATTTCAGAACCTTCCAGATAATGAATCTGGTTTCCAAATTAATCCCGATTCTGGCGTCAACCCTGAACATTTGAATTATTTCTCGTTTGTGGGCCGTTTGGTTGGACTGGCGATTTTTCACAAGTGTCCACTCAACGTTTTGCTGAACAACTCCCTTTACAAGTCCATTCTGGGGCGAAAAATCGACTTAAGGGATCTAGAGGAGGTCGAACCCGTCAAGTATAGTTTTTTTCAACGATTGCTAACGGACGATGTGAGGAACATGTCATTCGATGAAACATTCAGCGTTGAGGTGGAAACCTTCGGTCAATTTGAAGTCGTGGAATTGAAACCTAACGGAAGGAATATTGCTGTAAACGACGATAATAAGAAAGAGTATTGTTCGCTTTATTGCGAATGGCGATTGATTCGACGAATTGACGGACAAGTTCGGGCGTTCAAACAAGGCCTTTTTGAAATTCTACCAGAAGACACATTTGCTCTTTTCAATACGAATCTGCTTGAATTCATCATAGGCGGCCAAAAGAAATTGGAAAAACTGCTTGATGTCGACTTCTTAGTGCTCTCCAAAAGTCCGGAAGGGTTGAAGAAGCTCAAACAGGTTTTGCATTTCGTTTTTGTGAACACGCCTAAAAAACCAAAATAGATGTTTGATGTCGAAAGACTGTATTTTTCAGGATAGAGGCGGCTGGATGCAATAAACTGAAGTGTTTCACAAATTTGATTTCAAAACCGCATATTGCAACTGCCCAACTTCAGGCACCCGGCCCTTTCCTATTTGATCGCAGATGAGTCAATCTTCACCGTAAGCCCTCCATAGTCTTGGAAATGCGTACACCCGCTCATGTTTTTCTGTTTTTAGTCGTGTGGTTCGCCTAACAGGTGATTGTCCCGTCCTTCAAAATCACCCTTGGACGTCCATCCATCATCCTTTTCGCTCCACTGCTGCTGATGTGTTGTACTGCCGTGAATCCTCTGAATGTGGAGGTTTTCACCGTGGATACCCTGTTTGACTCCTACTGCAATTGCGGTCGATCTTTTTCAGTCATGAACTGGGCTAACAAGATTCATTCCTTTCTCATATCTTGAAGTCGTTGCAGCTGACGGTCTCACTAAGCGTGAAGTGTTCAGTGAGTCATTTTTGATTGGGTCGGTACGCCCTTCTGATGTTTGGTTTCAGGGCTTCCCGATCCGTTTGCGGTTATTACGTATGTGGTATCAAGGCTCTTATTCATAGATTTGCTGAATGATTGCTCATGAACAGAGTAAATGGAGAGCAAACGAGGACAACACAGGTTGCAAAACGAACATTAAATCCTTACTGGAACGAATCGTTTGATTTGTAAGTCACCTGGACAAGTTTTAGTTCCGGTACTTACAAAAATCATCAGAACTTTGACGAACACGGCAATTGTCACCATTCAAGTCTTTGATCAAAAACTATGGACGAAATCAAGGAACCAAGGGTTTCTTGGCATGGCAACGTACAACGTGGGACAAGTTTTCGATGTCACGCGTGGTGGCGAGGAAATGATCACTCAATCACTTCAGAAGTCAGCAAATTCAAGCGAGATTGTTTCAGGAAAAGTGATGGTCAACTTTTCGACCAACTTTTCCGGGAATCCTACTGGCGGAGCTAATGGCCACCTGGCCGTGCCAACGAACGTTGAACATCGAACATCCCAGTCATCGATGCAAAGTGGTAATACACAGGGCTCAGCAGCACCAACACCAGCCAGACCTCCAGTGCTGACCTCGTTCGAAGACCATCTTGGCCCATTGCCGAGCGGATGGGAGCGAAGAACAGATCACCTTGGTCGCAACTACTATGTTGATCATAACACTCGAACAACAACATGGCAGCGCCCATCAGCAAGCAAGTAAGGACTTGCTTTATTTTTTGATTTTTACTTTCGAGCAGTGTCCCGGCTACTCCAAATACCGCTGCGATTAATCGTGCCGCAGAACTTGACAGATTCAACAGTCGCACGCTGGACACAGGCACTCCGTCAACTACCCACGCGGCGACGCCGCCAGCATCAACCTCAAGCTCCAGTGCTACGCTCACTGGTCCGCTCCCGGCTGGTTGGGAACAGCGCTTGACTAGTGATGGTCGTCCTTATTTTGTCGACCACAATACTCGCACAACAACCTGGTTGGACCCGCGGAGAGACAGGCGACCGACACCTGCTGCTGGAACAATGACTGCAGGACAAGCGCAAGCGTATCTACTCCAAATGCAAGCACAAACTGCTGCTACTTTTGGCCCCCTACCAAGCGGCTGGGAGATGCGAATAACCAATACAAATCGAATTTATTATGTAGACCATGCCAGCAAAATTACAACTTGGGATGACCCGCGAATGCCTTCGTCTGGGCCTGATATTCCGCAGTACAAACGGGATTTCAGGAAAAAAGTTGTTTACTTCAGGAGCCAACCTACTATGCGAATGCACCCAGGAAACTGCCATATTACCATTCGCCGCAGTCACTTATTCGAAGATGCATACGCTGAGATAATGAGACATCCACCAAACGATTTAAAGAAGAAACTCATGATTAAGTTCCATGGTGAAGATGGGTTGGATTACGGTGGATTGAGCAGAGAATTCTTCTTTTTAATGAGCAAGGAAATGTTTAACCCTTTTTATGGGTATTTACTAATGCATCCAACTCGCCACTGTTGACATTTTTTTGCAGGTTGTTCGAGTATGCTGCGGTTGATAATTATACGCTTCAAATCAATCCTCACTCCGGAATCAACCCTGAGCATCTTAATTACTTCAAATTCATTGGGCGTGTTGTTGGTCTGGCTATCTTCCACCAGCGATTCTTGGATGCTTTCTTTGTCACGTCCTTCTACAAGATGATTCTGGGAAAAAAGATTTCGACAGTCGACCTTGAATCCATTGATGCAGAAAAATATAATTCGCTAAAGTGGATGTTGGAGAATTCGATAGAAAATGTGCTCTACGAGACGTTCAGCGTCGAACACGAAGTTTTTGGCACAAAAGTCATTTTTGACCTTAAGCCTGATGGACGTGGAATTGACGTGACAGACGAGAACAAAGCCGAGTATGTCCAACTTTACTGCGAATGGCACATTGTAAAGCGAGTGGAGGAGCAGTTTCAAGCGTTTCAACAAGGCTTTAACGAGATAGTGCCACAGGACATGATCACTGTGTTTAATCCAACTGAGCTCGAATTGCTCATTGGGGGCATTGCTGAAGTCGATATGGATGATTGGATGAAAAACACTGATTACAGAGGTTACACGGAAAATGACGAAACTGTCAAAATGTTTTGGAAGGTATTCATTTGACATCTCTACAATCTTTTTTTGAGCAGTCTTCCAGATGGTTAAAGAATGGGATTCCGAAAAGAAGGCAAATCTTCTCCAGTTTGTTACAGGGACGTCGCGTATTCCTGTAAACGGGTTTAAGGACCTGCAGGGCTCGGACGGTCCTCGGCGGTTCTGCATAGAGCGAACTGGTGAAATCAACAGCTTGCCGAAATCGCATACTTGCTTCAATCGACTCGATTTGCCACCTTACAAGAATGCGGATGTTCTGAGGGATAAGCTGACCATGGCTATTGAATTAACTGCTGGCTTTGGAGTGGAGTGAAAATGTGCTTTGAGTTGCGATCATTTTTGTCTTTTGAAAGTTGCATGTGGTTGTTATTTGCTCGTCGGTTGGGAACAGATAAAGACATCTTTTGAATTAAAATGTCGCTGGTCCTGTTCGGAGTGGGGTTCGCGTGGACAGTGGAACTCGCGTTCGGGACGCCGCTGCTGACAACACTTGGCATGGGCCGCGCCGGGCTGGCGCTGGTGTGGCTCGCCGGCCCACTGTCCGGCCTGATTGCGCAACCAGTTGTTGGCGTGTGGAGCGACGCACTCGGCGCTCGCAAACCATTCATCGCCATTGGCGCTGCAGCCATGGTCCTTGCGACTGTCTGCGTTTGCTTCTCACCCCATCTGGCTCCGTCTTCCGGTAGCGACCATTCGCGCGAAATCATTGTCGTTGTTGTCGGATTCTACATTCTTGATTTTGCGATCAACGCCGTCACGACCTGCTGTCGATCGTTAATTGTGGATGCATCTGCACCAGAAGACCAGGCAGCAGCGAATCTGTGGGGCATATTCTGCAATATTTGGTGTAAAGCGCTTATGAAGCTTTTCAACAGGAACGCGTCGCTGTTTTCGGCACTTGGAACTTCTTTAGGCTATTGGATGGGATTTTTGGACTTACCCGTGCTGATGAAAAGTTTTTTGGGAGACTCGATATTATTCGAGTCTCAGCTCAGCGTGCTTGGTGTCTTTTGCATTTGCCTTATGGCGGTCACCACATTCATCACCTGCACTTTGCAGAAGTTACCGAAGCCTGAAATAGGAAATAATGATGGATTTGACTCAGAAACAGCAAGAATTCCAAAAGTTGAAGGAATAAGCACGTTTCGAACAATAGTGGATGGTTACAAATCTCTGACACCAACAAGCAAAGCAATTTGCATGGTTCAGTTTTGGGCGTGGCTGGGTTGGTTTCCCTTCCTTTTTTATGCGTAAGTCGCATGGGGTGTCGCTGTGGCTAACTTTTTGCCAAAACTACCGAAGCTCGTCCTGGGTTGCAAGCAAACACCCAGCAATGAAAACGTCGCCAACTGAAGCTATCCGTGCAGGATCGTATGCTCTTTTGTGGAACTCCGTCTTGTCGTTTTTAGTGCTAGCGGCACTTCCGCAGTACGCTGCCAAAGCCTCGCGATTCACAAGTTCCGGCAGAACATCACCGGTGCTGCGTGGCCGCGTGTGCAATTCACCGCATGCGCTTTTATCGCTCCCGCGTCTTTGGGCATTTGCACTCGTGGCCTTTTGCTTAATGATGCTTGCAACGTGGTTTGTGAGCACCGTCAACGGTGCGACAGTCATAGTCGCAGCTGTTGGAATCCCCTGGGGTAATTGCTTTTGGGCTCATGCTTCGCTAGTGGTGCAAACTGAAGCTTATGAAACAGGCATCATAAGCTGGATCCCCTTCGCGTTGCTTTCCGAAGAAATTGCCCGACTCGCGACTAGTTCTCAAACATACGAGCTTTTGCAAGAAGTCGATGATAGGCGCACACATTCGACACACCTTCTGTCGGAAGCGGGTACAGCGCGTAGCGGTGCTGTAAACGCGGCAACGAATGCAGGCCTGATTCTGGGCATTCACAACATTCATATCACTGTACCGCAATTGCTTTCCACTTTTGTAACGAGCGCTGTATTCTGGAGCGTTGACTGGAGTCAGGGTGGCGTTGGTGAGAGTAAAGACGATGCGTATGGTGTTTGTTTGAGGGTCGGTGCAGTTTTTGTTGGCGCCGCTGCTTGGATTCTTGTTGCTGGTGAACGACGTGGAGTTTTTTCAGTCGATGTGCGAGATGACTGACTGATTCGAGCAAAAGTTGGTAGTTATCGTTTTAGTATTTCTTTTTGACTTCGAGCACATTAGCAATAAATATGACTGCACTGCGAACCAATTCTATCCGAGTTCGAAGTCGAGAGCGGTATCACGACTCGGTTACCCAATCACGTCCGGCAATATGTACAACGCGTGGGTCCAACGATCTGCACAGTGACCCACGACGGCGGGCAGCACCAAACTCCGAAGCATAGGCGACAGCAAATATATCAGCAGCGGCGCCAAAAACTACCGCCGCATGCATTTCCGTCAGCGGATACCTCATTATCCGTGCAACAGTTCTTATTAGCCCAGCAGGTGTCTGACGAAATAGTGTGTACGGTTGGGCGCAGGTAGAAAACGCGAGCGTTCCAGACACAGGCGGAGCGAAGCTGAAGGAATTCAGGATGGAGCGCAGGTCGCAGTCCTTTAAAAACTTTCAGCAAGGAAAGAAAAAAAAAAATTCAGAGCAAAAAAATTTCGGAGCTTTTGAAACCTCGCGCAATCGGGCTAAGTCGACAACAAGGATGTTGGAATACGTGCTGGGGTGGGCTTGTATGATTTTTGAGCCCCAGCTGGATGACGTTTGGCGCCGACTGCTTGTGCGGTACACGGTCAGTTTGACGCATTTGTCAGCAAACACGCGCAAAGCGATTTCGACAGTGGCATCGGAGGAGCAGTCGTCCACGAGGGCGAATTCAGGAGACGGCAGAAGATGCGAGCGAGCAGAGTATGCGCAGAGAAGAGCGCAGGCGTTGGCGACGGTTGGCGCGTTGTTGCGAGTAAGAATCACAACGGAGGTTGATGGCTGGGGGCGGTCGTGATCGTGATCGGGAATGCTTATGACGGGAGTGGGTATCAGCGCCCGATACAGAGCGTGCAGACGGGCCTTGACCAGTTGGACGGAGAGCGCAAGCCATAGAGCGCTGCAAAAGGTGGCGACCACTCGAGCAGAGTCCGCGGCGACGTTGACAAGATCGAAGGCATCTGCCAACAATCTGCGAAGGAGAACCATCCGCAACATCAGTCTCAGGTATGCAATCTCCTTGCGCGACGAGGGAGTATGGAAAGAGTCCTGGAACTGTGCGGTGGCAGAAGGTGGGAGCCGCATTTGGTGGAATCTGCACTATTGTGTTACAACTCAACAATATCATTGGTCGATGCAACATATGAACAGACGAAACAAAAGGAACGGTGACAGAAGCGTGAGAGCGCAAGTGTCACGCGGGCAAATACAGTGTGTCCTCCGAATAGCGACGGCCATCTCTGTTTCCAACTCCCGGGATGTCGACCATGCCGGGCGTGGCCATCGCGGCTGAAGGTTGCTTTTTCCTCTTAGGTGCAGAGCGTAGGATGCCCACCATGCGCATTCCCTTAAGCAGCCGACGCAGGGAATAGGACTTGTTCATCTTTTCTGAGAGCATCACAGATTCCGACTCTCCCGCAGCGAGACCTCCTTCAGCCTCTGCAGCACGCTGCGTTGCGCGCACACAAGAATAAATGCCAAGGGCTAGAGAAACGAGGATGAGAGTGGCGCAGAATATGCCGGCGAAGATGCGAGCCGAGTCGCTCTCGTCACGGGGCCTGCACTCAACAAGTCAGTCGGGGGTAGCAGCGGGTGCCGTGAAGGTGGGAGTGGGCGTAGGCGCTGTTGATACCGCAGCTGCATCGGGCGAATTTGCGGAAGGATCTTATTATTGTGTTATGCACGGGGGGCAAGTTCGGCGTGTTCGTTCGGATATTTGCACCTTGTTGTGATCGCAGACTGCTGACACATTATTGACACATTATTGGCACACAGTGCAGGTGCCAGGAAGCATGACGGCCGAAGTCCATATTGGCGCGGGGTCTTTATCTGTCGCGGCGGCTTGAAAACGGCCGGATTTTAAATCCGGAAAGTCGCCCAAATTCAATCAATGGCTGCGCCGTTGCCGCTGTCCGCGTTCCAGGGCATATTCAGCAACCCCGCATTCGGCTCGCTGGCATTGTATGAGGCCGGCAACGTGCTGCTGTTCGAGCTGGTGTCCGTGAGCCCGGAAGACCCTGTGCTCGAGGGCGTCATCGGCCGCATCTCGGAACTTCAGTTCGGCGTTTTTGAAGTCGCGCTGCTCGGGTACAAGAACTACGCTGACCCCATTATGACTCTCGCGTTCGTTGTTTCCACTGGTGAAGGCATCGATGACAGCATGGGCCGCATTGGGCTTGGGGTCGCGTCCAGTGCATTTCCCAACGTAGCCGGCTTTGACATCGAGATGGAGGGCGAGCTCGTGCGATTCGTCCGAGTGAAATAAGCCCCGCCGCCAACCCAGGTTCTTCTGTTCGCCTCGGAGGTTTACGGATCCGTATACCCTTGGCGGGGCTCATGGATGTGTTCCGCCAACAAGCCTATCTGTTCGCCCCGTATATGCATCGTGTCTTCATATTGAATAAAACCGGCCCTTCACCTGCTTCAGTGTCGCTCTCGCTGTACTCCGGCGTCAGCAGTGTGAATAAGACAGCTTATGATTCTGTTTTTTTTTATAAGAGGTTCTCTGCTAAATTCAATCAAAAGTGATTCAAAACATGTTCACAATTCTTTTTAAGAGAATTAAGTTTGCATGGACCATCAGTTTTTTTATCGTTTAGTCACAGAATCTCTCATAATATATCGGCGATGTTGCCTCCACAATTTAAACGATTATTTATCAGACTTCAGTGATTTTTTAGATTCTAATTAGGTTCCAATTCAGAAGCTTAGACCGCTATTAAATTCTAAATTTGATTCTTCCGTAATTTAGCTTAGAATCAGATTGATTTCGACGCTCAGAACAAGTTAATTCGTATAATGTAAGGTAAGTTGGTAAAAAAGTGCTTAAATATTAAACAAAAACAAATTTAGTAGGTACTTCTAAGACACACTTCTCCAACCCAGCAATTAAATTCACAGGAATCCAACTTTTTTTGGAGAAACCCTGAAAACAATGCTTGTCAATACAAAGTACAACGATTGATGGTCACCAACAATTGGATCGCCAGCCTCAACTGTAAATTGAAACATTCACTTCGGCCTTAAGGAGTCGATCGGCGGGAAAGTCCCATCGCCAGATCGCTCCAGATATTTTCGAATAGGTTTGGGAGGAAAAAGAGTCATTCCGACAGCGACCAGTTCGCCGACAAGTTTACCCAACGAAAGATTCAAAATCAGTCCAGACTCGAATTGCCACATTTAAACTGTAGCCACCGGACAAAACAAACTCCGACGCGGTGAAGCTCAAATAAATGATGTCACAATAGCCAAACTTTTAAGAACGCAAGACCGAATGCGTTTTTCCGAGAATTGATCAGCGAGAAACTGTAGAAACGCACAAACTAAAGACCGGTAGACGTCGCCGCTCTTCAGCTTCGGTGCTGACTCCGGCCCCCACGTGCTTGTGGGCCATCAGCTTCCAGACAAAGCTCCACAAAAAGCCTTTGTTACTGTATGAGTCTCGACGTAACTTGTTCTTGTCCCGCACGCGCATCCTCACGCGGCACCGACGAGCAGATGGCAAGCGAATCAATCGGC
>JADHYT010000484.1:0-12288 GCA_027604725.1 Entophlyctis luteolus
AAGAAATCTTGTTTCATTAGCTTGCTCTTTTATTCAAACACAACAACTCTTGGTCAAGAGCTGGTATTTCAACACAAGCTTGTCACTGTCACGCTGGATCATGTGTTTATTTCCCACAATTTTCCACAGCACAGTGGAATAAAAGGTAAGGTAAATAAATGCTCTGTGTTGTCTTTGTGGAGAATATTCCAATATGTGGGGTTTTCTGTTTGGAAAAATTGTGCCAAGCTTCCTCTGACCAAATATGAAATCCTAACATGAAACAAGAATAGCTGTCCTACTGAAAATGTGAAATTTGAAGAAAGGGATGTATGGAAGTTTTGTGTTAGGAATCCTGGAAATACCTATTCTGGTTTCAAGGATTGTCAGTCAGGACTGCTGGTGCTTTTGGTTCATGGATTCTTTGATGTGCTGCATTGCATTCATACTGCTGTGCTTCAAAGGAATAATCTCTATATTTAGAGTTGAGCAGTTACCTTCTGGTGTGTCGGCTCCTCCCTGCTGAATACCACAAAACAAGCCAGTGTTTTCCACCACTGGTGCATGAAAGTCATACTGCCCTGCAAACACGGCAGGCCGAAGGGTGACACTGGGTTACACACACAAACGAAAGGACAGCCCGCAGAATAAAACGGCTCTTTTTATTCGTCATCTGCCGCAGCCACGACGGCGCGGACGCCGGCGGTGCCTCGGTCGCGGTCGATGGGGCTGCGGCCGGCGCGCTTTTTGCGATAATCACCGGACACATGGTTGCCAACGCCCCGCTTCCGCCGCTTTTTGCTTTTGGCGTCGCGGTCGGCGTCCGCCGTCGCACCGCCGTGTTCCTCGGGTGTCTGTCTGGCGTCGCTGGCTCCGCTATTTTCTGCAGTCACGTCATGCGCGTGGGCGGCGGGCGGTACAGTGGTCGTTTTTTGCGGTCGGTGAACGGGCGGCTGTTTGGTTTTTTGGGCCGGCGGCAGTTTTCCATATAGCTGGGTGTTCAGGGTGAGGAAAGGAATATGAACAAAAGCAAGAAAATGGAGGTGTTGGCTTACGCTTTCTAGGTTGAATTTCTTGAACAAATAGTAATTCTCGACAACGGCCATGGCACAAACGGCTTTGAAAACTTCCACAAGCACACACACATCCGGATTTGTTATGTCGACCGTGTGCAGCGTGGTGGCAGTTACGATCGCGGCAATCTGGGGGATCAACTCGTCTCGTGACACTGAGCTGTTGTTACGGCGCGCAAACACGATAGAAAACTGCGAGGGACGAAAAAAAAAAAAAAAAGATTATAAAAAAAAAGAAGAAAAATAAGAAATCACCTTTTTTGGTTTGATTGGTTCCCCGTCAGTGGCGAAAAAGTGAGGCGCTAGGACACGCGACGCCATGGCAAGAATGTCGCGCGGATAGGCTGGACAAGTTTCCGTGGCAGGAATAATGCGCTGAAGGTAGCGCGACTTTTGCTTTCCAGATGCGCTCAGATCGGACATGATTGCCGTGACAAGTGCGGTCGGGCTGATTGAGGCTTGGAATGCAAAACGGCAACATCAACAACCGCGTCAACGGGGGAGGGACAAAAACAGGCGAGTCTCACGGTGGCACTTGACAAAGAGACAGCAGTCGATGCCGACGCTTAGCCACGCGAAGCGCTTCGCCGAGCGCGGCTTGTTGAGGGTCGCCACTTCTTTCGCAAAGGCAGCCTCGACGTCGAGACCTTCATCGTCGTCGTCGTCGTCGTCGTCGTCGTTGTCGTTGTTGTTACTGCCGAGTTCGTTGGCGCAATCGCGGGCGATGGCGTTTTCGCCGATGTCAGCGGCGTTCCTGGCTTGGTTCCGGAGTGCGGCATTGGCAGACTTTGGAGGGAAGAGCAGCTCGGCGTACTCGTCTAGAAGAGCCATCAGCTCTTTGGTTGCCTGGGCTTCCTTGTTGCGATGGCAGAAGGCGAGCACGCCCTGCATGCGCGCCTGCACGGCGCTGGCGCCAGAACCGGCAGAGCTTGTATTGTTGATGTATTTCTTCTTCATGGTAAAGTTTATTCGCGCCGCCATCACACACGTCACGCACAACACGGCCATAGACCAAACACCCACGCGGATGCACGCGCCCGCCTACGCCTGGTGGAACTCGAGCGATTTGAGGTAGTCGATGCGGTCCTTCAGCGCCTTCTTCTCGGCGGCGGAGATCTCGCTGTGGAAGTGGGAAGGAGCGAGGGAGTGGAGTCAGGCCAACAAAACCAAACCAAACCAAAACAAGAGAAACAAAAACAGGGAGACTTACGGGACCCACAGGTTGTACCACAAGAAGGTTGCCCAGAGCAGCACGGGGTAGGCGAGTCTGTAGGGATACTTTGTGTAGACAGCGTCCCACACCTCGCCGAGGGTTGAGTTGGCGGAGAGGTGGGCGGTTTTGGGCAGCAGATATGCCAGGCCCTCGCGACTGAAGACGCCGACGGTGCGCGGGGAGGCGGCGGAAGACGACACGAAGCGGCGGCGCGCGACAGCGGCGGCGGTAGCGGCCCTGAGACCAAGGGGCATTTTTGGGGGACAGACGAAAAAGGGAAGGACACATCTCAGATAGACAGACAGACAGACAGGCAGACAGAGACCAAACAGACAGGCAGAAAGAAGGAAAAGGGAGGAGCTGGCTGTTGGCTGCAGAACACACACACACATCTCTCTCTCTCTCTCTCTGTCTTTCTCTCTATCGTTCACTCTCGATCACTCTTTCTTTCATGATTTGTCTCTCTCACTTTCTTTCGCTCCCTCCTGCCACCGCCATTCACCCCCCCAGCATCGCGTCAATGGCAGAAGCTCGCTCACAAAAGAAACGAAAGAAAAAAAAAAAAAAGAAAGAGAAAAAACACACTTCGCACACATTATCCGGCTGTTCGCTCGCGCACACAAGCCAACGCGCTTAATGAAACTCCGTAGTCGGGTGGTAGTGGCCGCCCTTGAAATACGCAAAGTAGTAGCCCGTCGGCACGAGCACGGCCAGGAAGTGCAGCACGGGAACAAACGAGTCCTTCTTGAGATAAGCGTCGTAGTACCGATCTCTCAGCGAGCGCACTGCCGACGCGGGTTTCGGCCCCTTCGGAATGTTCTTGTAGAAGGACTTCATTTGCCCAAACAGCTCCGGGTGAGCCTGCGGGTGCACCGACTGCAACCGTCCGAGTTCCTTCAGCGACGACACGGGCGGCGGCAGGATCGACGCAGCAGAAGAGCTCTTGAAGCGCCGGAAGATGAGTTGGCTCATTTTTTTTGGTGTGGGACTCAAGTCAAGAAAACAAACTCGAAAGCGGATCCGAATGAGCCTCAAGAAGGACGACGAGGCCGCCGCCGCCGCCGACGCCTCGTCGCTCTTTGCCAACATCGACCGCAGCACTGTCCTCCAGGAGGCGCGCGTCTTTAACGAGACCCCCATCAACCCGCGCAGATGCAGACAGACCCTTACAAAAATCCTGTATCTCATTTACCAGAGCGAGCGTCTACAGACCAAGGAGGCCACCGAGACTTTCTTCTCTATTACAAAGTTGTTCCAGAGCCAGGACGTTCGTTGCCCACTTTTCTTGTCTTTTTTTTTTCCCCTTGTTTTTCACGTTTATTCTAGTATTATATATTTTTTTGTATTTTCCTAAAACATTATTTTTTTTTTTAAAAAAAAAACAAACAAAATAACTACCAGATCCCACTCCGGCAGACGGTATATCTTCTCATTAAAGAACTCTCCACTGTCGCCGAGGATGTCATCATGGTGACAGCATCCCTGTCAAAGGATCTCACCGCAAAGTCCGAAATATCCAAAGCCAATGCAATTCGCGCCCTGTGCAAAATCACCGATGCTTCCATGATTCAAGGCATCGAACGCTTCCTCAAGCAGGCCATTGTCGACAAAAACCACGCAATCAGTTCCGCCGCTCTGGTTTCTTCGCTGCATCTATTTTCCTCAGCCAAAGATGTTGTGCGGCGTTGGGCGAATGAAGTACAGGAGAGTGTGAACAGCAAAGGTGGAATAACGCAGTACCACGCCCTCGGACTATTGTACCAAATTCGTCAGCATGATCGCATGGCCATCATCAAGCTCGTTCAAGGATTGAGCAGAGGCACCCTCCGTAGTCCTCTTGCCTACTGCATGCTCGTACGATACACTGCCAAGATAATCGAAGATGACGAAGGGTGAGCAAGATACCTGTATTTCCCCCCCTTTTTTTTTCAAAGTATTTTTAATGTTTTTCTCTGCAGTTCCCGTGGAATGTACGATTTACTCGAAGGTTGGTTGCGGCATCGCAATGAAATGGTGGTGTACGAGGCTGCCCGTGCTATTTGCAATATGCGTGACGTGACCGCCAAAGAATTGTTTCCGGCAGTTTCCGGTAACTATCTGCGATTTTGTTCTTCTTCACAAAAGAGTAACAAAGAAAATTGCAGCACTTCAGTTGATGCTAGTTAGCCATAAACCTAGCTTACGCTTCGCGGCAATCAGAACGTTGAATAAGCTGGCTTTGACTCATCCAGCCGCCGTTGCTCCCTGCAACTTGGACATGGAGAACTTGATAACAGACACAAATCGAAGCATCGCTACATACGCTATAACGACCCTTCTCAAAGTAATAGTGCCATCTTAACAAGAATTGAAATCTTTTTTCGGCAGACGGGCAACGAAGCCAGTGTTGACAGGCTGATGAAGCAAATTACAGGATTTATGTCGGAAATCTCAGATGATTTCAAAATTATTGTTGTCGACGCAATTCGGTCTCTCTGTCTGAAGTTTCCCGCCAAGCAAAGCGTCATGATCAATTTTCTGAGTGGCATCTTGCGCGATGAGGGGGGTTATGAGTTCAAACGATCGATAGTGGAAGCTATTTTCGACATTATTTATCATATTCCCGAGTCGAAGGAATACGGTACATATACGTTGTTCCTCTTTTGAAGACTAACTATTAATGTTAGCGTTGTCGCATCTCTGCGAGTTCATCGAAGATTGCGAATTCACAAAGCTTGCTGTCCGCGTATTGCACCTTTTGGGTGTGGAGGGACCCAAATCAAGCACGCCTTCAAAGTTCATTAGGTGCATATACAACCGCATCATTTTGGAAAATGCGACAGTGAAGGCTGCTGCCGTCAGCGCGATGGGGCATTTTGCTATTGAAGTTCCAGATTTGCGACCGCGCATCCGCGTGCTGCTTACCCGCGCGCTGGATGACGCCGACGACGAAGTTCGTGATCGTGCCGCGCTGTTTTTAAGAGTCACAGACGACTCCATTGGGAACGTCTCGGAAAAGTTTGTCGGTGCTGGTACGACCATCAAATTTTTTTTTCGTCTTTCCTTTGATTGACTGATGGATTTTTTTTTTGTCTTGTGAAGGCGAAACATTTTCCTATCCTGCCCTTGAAATTGGACTGGCGAATTATTTGGCGCATCCTGAATTGCAGCGAGCGCCATTTGACATTTCGTCGGTTCCGACTGTGAGTCGGGCACAGGAGGAGGCTGAAAAGCAAAGTAATGCGTTATTTGCCTGAAGACTTTCGTAGACCTTACCTTTTTGGTTCCATTAGGACAAAAAGCTGCAAAACAAGAAAGCATTGCGGCGCTGCCCAAACCAGCGGGAGCCGTGCCAACAACTGCCAACACTGCTGCATCTGCGAAATTCGGTGGCGCCACTGCGGCAGCCAATGGAAGCGGAGATTCTTCAGTGAATGGATATGCTGCTGCAATGGAAAAAATTCCTCAACTAGTGGCGCTTGGGCCCGTGTTCAAATCAAGCAAGGTCGTGGAACTGACGGAAAGCGAAACGGAATACGTCGTCGGATGCATAAAGCACGTGTTCAAGAATCATGTTGTTTTTCAGGTAAACTTTGAACTCTGAATTGTTTTTCTTACGTGGTCTGTTATTGGACAGTTCAACTGCCGAAACACCATTAACGATGTTTTGTTGGAAAATGCTACGGTAGCGATGCAAATTGAACAGAATGAGGACGGCACCGCTGCGCAACTGTCGCTTGAGGCTGTTGTTCGTGCAGAAAAGCTTGCTTACGATGTGCCTGGCAATATCTATGTTGTTTACCGGCGTAACGGCGACGTTACTCCTGTCGCAACGTTTGGAAACACACTCAAATTTGTTGTTAAGGACTGCGATCCTGCCACCGGCGAGCCGGATGAAGAAGGATACGATGACGAATACTTGGTTTGCTCCGTTTTAAAAATTCTTTGTTTTTTGCTATTTTTTCTGCGCCAGATGAAGCTCACTTTTATCTTCATCGTTACAGCTGGAGGATTTGGAGCTCGTCACTGCGGACTATGTCATTCCAACATCTGTACCTGACTTTGCACGCGCGTGGGAGCAGATTGGGGAGGAGCACGAGATGGTCGAAGCATTTGAGTTGTCTGCACTTGCCAACGTGAAAGGTTTGCCCTTGAACTTACGGCAATTGTCTGACGAGAATTCAATCAAACTTCAGCTGCTGTGACTCAAATAATCGACGTGATTGGTATGCAACCGGCCGACAACACTGCGGCCGTGAAGGACAAGGCTACAACGCACACGCTGCTGTTATCCGGAGTATTTGTCGGTGGTGCAGCCGTGCTGGCTCGGTGTCGCATGGCCTTCGACGCTGCATCGTCAGGCGTCACGCTAGAGATTGCTGTTCGCTGTGCCGATCCTGCTGTGTGTGAGCGGATTGTCAACTGTGTTGTCTGAGGAAGTCCATCGCCATGGAGTGGTAGCTGTGTTTGGCCCTGTGCTGCATGCGTTGTGCGTGGGTTTTGTTTCCTGGATTTCGTTTGGGCATGTTTGGTGTGATTTGTTTGGATGCTGGATTGGTCAAACTGACAAGGAGATGATATAAGTGAATCACTTTTTATCTTACACTTCCGGTTAAACTTTGAATGCAAACCGCCTGCTATGAAGTCCCATTAATTGTTGGTGGACGCTGTACTGGTAGATTGCGTTCACGTATTCCCTGGTTTACGCTCTTGCCGTAGTTCGGCGCAACATTCCAGACTTGCCCTATCGAAAATAGATTCTTTTGGCTGGTAAGGCGGCGGTAGAACAGTGCCGTTGGTTTTGATTGTATACTGTGATTAATTGACTCTGGAAACCCAACCATTAAATGAAATAGAACCATCGTTTAGTTCCTTGGTACATCGAAGTGAAAGTAGAAGGGAATGCGCTATCAAGCATTTGATCAACAGCAGTAAAAACCAGCCTTTGGCTGGCATCATTATGATCAAGTTTAAGACAGGAAACCATGGGCACCTTCAAACAAGTCACTGCATTTCAACATTGGCCGATATCCTATTGGCTGTCTTCTCGGACGCGTATTTGTTCTCCGTTTTCGTGGCAAAACATCAGTCGCGAAATTGTTTTTTATTACTTTCAAATCACATGATGCTGAATTATTTGTTTGGCAAATTGCCGAAGTGGTTATTGGAAAGAAAAAAAAAAGAAAACACACAAACACTCGATGCAGATTTCCAAGGTCATTGCCGCGCTTCTTGCTGCCGCCGCGTCGGTGCGCGCCGACGCTGTCAAGCCGTCTTCCACCACCAGCGCCGTCACCACCACCAGCATCGCCAGCGCCACCACGTCGGCCGCCGCGACCACTGCTGTTGCC
Source organism: Entophlyctis luteolus (assembly GCA_027604725.1). Lineage (NCBI taxonomy): Eukaryota > Fungi > Chytridiomycota > Chytridiomycetes > Chytridiales > Chytriomycetaceae > Entophlyctis > Entophlyctis luteolus. The sequence goes on from JADHYT010000484.1 coordinate 7,596, forward strand.
ACCACCACCGCTGCCGCCGCCGCGTCCACCACCGACTGCGACACCGACACCCCGGCGGCTGCCACTACCACCGCGCCGTACTATCCTCCCGCTGTCGGGACCACCACCTCGCCGGCCGCCATCTACTCCGCGCCCGCCGCCGCCACGACCACCAACGTGCTCAATTCCGGCGCGGGCCACCACGCGGCCGGCGCAGTCGCCGCCGTGGCCGCCGTGGCCGCTTTCATCCTTTGAAACCGCGCGCATACAACCAACCAACCACCACAAAAAAAAATTAGAGAGTTCCTTTTTCGCTTCTTCTGCCTGCCTCGTTCTTCCGCCTGCCTCCCGCCGCGCCTCATGCTTTTGCGCTTATGCTGCTAACGTTTTCCTTGCTGGCACCAAACCGGAATAAACAAACTTACCTTACTTTGTGCCTGCTTTGGGGGGGGGGGGGGGGGCCGGGGTTGCCGCCGCCGTTTGCCCTTAAATTTCAGCCTCCAAAAAAAAAAAATTGGATGTCTGCGGTTCGTTTTTGAACCTTTTGTTGCGGAACGGGATAATTGCGTGTCGCGCCATTGCCGATACCACCCCAACGCCCCGCCTCCCCTGCCAACATCCCGCGCGTGCACGGGCTGTCATGCAAACAAGCACACCGCGGGCGGACAACATGCTTCAGGCGGTCTCGGTGCAGCGGCTGCGGAGTGTGAGGACACTACACGCGTCAATTGCTTTCATCCTTATTATCTGAAGTTGCAGAGAATCTGCATGGCGCATATAGAACATCCAGGACACCGTGAGTTCATGATTTGTTTGCATGTGTTCTTGTATTGCGAAACAAGAATAGTCGGCAGTATTCACTTGTGATAATGCAACATGTTTTTGTTGTCATACAGATTCTGGTATGTAATGTAATTTTTTTTTTTTTTTTGTGTTTTTGTTTTTTTTTGTTTTTTGATCGGAAACAGTTTTACAAATCATAGCAAATTCTAATTTGATGGACTTGAACAAATCTGGCAGAGTGCAGCAAAAATATTTGGCCAAGATAATATCAAGATCATCAATCAATCAAATGCGATAAAACATAAAACAAGGCTCAGGTCGACTTAAATGCGTCCCACGCCCTGTTCAAGGTTCCAAACACTTCATTCGCTGTCAAACGATGCTCCACGCTTGTCCCTTGCTTGAGTTTGTCCGGGTGCACCTTGCTCACCGCCTTCATGTATTTTACTTTCACTTGAGCCTCCGTGATGAGCTCAGACAAGCCGATGGTCTTCCATTCCAGCTCCGGCCAAAGCACCATATCGAGGCTGGAAAGAAGAGCTCGCAGATTCTGCTCTTTTCCGCGCTTCCAAGCATCAATCTATCGCTTGCTCTTGAAAACAATTTGGCAAAACGAATCCACGTACCTTTGCTTCAACTGATTCTTTAATTCTGAACTTCTCTTCTTCCTCAAGGTCTTGCTTCATATTTTGAACTCGTAACGCATCAACCGCTTTTTCCACAGCTGCTGCTGCTTTCGCGGTTAAAGGTTTTCTTCATATCCATCGGTTAATAAGACTATAGCCAATGTGAAACTTACGGAGCGGCTTGAACTTTCGTCGCGTCATGGTAGGTTGGCACTGAAACGCTTGAAATATTCAAAAATGCTAGATCGTCGACAACAGCCATGCTTCGCTTGTCTGAACGGCTTTCTGCTGTTGCACTAGGAGAGGCTAAAGCCTTCCGAACTCTTGCCAGACCTTGCATCACAAGAGAATTGATTTGCTTGTTCGATGCAGTTTCGATTCGCACAATCTCTTCATAGTCCCGAAGCGCTTCCTCCCATTTCTCCCGGCCTTCCCATGCAGCTGCACGTCGCACAAGACTCTTCACATCTTGAGGATTCATTTTTAGCACGGTAGTGCAATCTTCTACCGCGCCGGAATACTCGCCCGTCTTTAGCCGGGCCGCTGCTCGATTGTTCAACAAAGCTATGACATCCCAGTCATCCTTTGGAAGTTTCTCGAGCGCTGCAGAATACAGAGTGTCGGCCTCTCCAAATTGACCACGTTTGAATGCTTCGTTTCCGTTCTCACGAAGCTCTTGAGCGGCTTTTCGCGCAAGTGGAGAAGCAGTATAAACCGGGTTCGTAGCGGGTGGCATTGGTTTTGCTAGTGTTGCCGTCTGCAGAGTTGTCCACTGCGGCGTATGTCGCTCTTGCTGAGTCGGAGAATTAGGTTGCTGTTCAAATCGAACAGTTGGAGATGTCCCGGTCACTTTCTTAGCGAGTTGGGATCGAGGTTTCCGTTCTTCCAGTGGCTCAGCATCACTACTTTCGTCGCTTGAATAGTCCCGATATCCTCCCGACCGATTGCTGTTCCCAGCGTTCCAGCGCATCTGGGCATCATGATCCCACATGTCAGCTCCGATGGTCGGATCGCGATGGGCCCCTCTACCACTGCCGCGAGTGGGACTGGATTCAAACCCATCAACAACTTGTGCGACCTTTTCACTGGCAATAGCATAAGCCTCAGTTAACTTGGCTTTCCCAAATTGCAAAAAGTTCCTCGCGTTTGACATGACACCAGCAGCTGCAGCGCTGGTAATTGCTGCCGCTGTAGCCGTGCCGGCAGAGCGAACTGGCTTGTTCGACAGGGGACGACCCATTCGCGCCGCTGATACTTCTTCGGCAGCTTCACATTGCTGCAGAAGCAGTGCCACAGCATCCGTCACACTTCCATCGCATGCATCAAGCGCAGCACCAGCGTCGGTAGCATTGAACCCCATGTCCACTATGGCCGCTATTGACTCGTCACGCATTGATGTCCGCGGCGGTAACACGGGTGGTGAGACCTGTTCCTTACGTCTTTCAGCACTGAATGTCGAAGATTCTGCAAACGTTCGGAATGGATCGTTTGACGCAGGATCGTGTTGCTGGGCGAAGGCAAAATCCAAACTGCCTGGCGACAACGGTGCACCCGAGGGACCTCCAAAGTTAAACGGATCCTGTTTCGGGGATTTAGACTGTGGAACCGGCTTCGGATCCCCTTCAAAAAACGGATCGAATGAAGAGAAGTTCGTTGACGGGGCCAGCGGAGAGGTTGGTGCGGTCGAAGTTTGTGCTAGAGTGTCGAAGTCCCAAATGTTGTTCTCGAATTGGCTTTGCGCGGCCTGACTTGTGTGAAGACTCTGTGTTGCCGCGGTTTGAGTAAACGCAAACGGCAATCGTTGAGGAATAAGAGGAGTGTTGGCGCCTGTTTGTCCTGCCGAAGTTGTGAATGGAGATCCATTGTTGCCAGCCAAAGTGCTCAGCGTAATATGCGCAGGCGTCGGTACCCGGGATCCAGAACTAATAAGAAGATCCGCAAAAGCATCATTTGAACTGTTGGTCGATGACGCTTGCAAAGTTTGGTTTGGCGCGCGTGGTGAGGAGTGAAGGCTGTTCGGAATCTGATAATGGACCTTAAGAAAATACGCTGATATCGCAGACCTCACACCTGCACCGGGAAAGCGGAGCCCACGGAGTTAACAAGACCGCTCGGTGCTGCGAAAGGGGATTGTGGAAGTCCAGCTGGTGAAAATCCCAAAGAATTCACGGTGGAGTTGGTGGCGATGGCACTCGAGTTAAACGGAGATCCGCCGAAGTTCTGCGGAGGTTGATACGAAACCTGTTGGAAGTGCGATGCGGACTGATTCTGCGCGAAGGGCTGGTGCAGAGGCTGGTGGAGCTTCGCGAGATCAGCCCTCCGGCGCTGCTCGTCCAGCGACAGACCGGAAGAAGCGGGGACCGCGCCGGAGTCGCCACCGCCGAACGAGACGAGCCCCGCAAATGCGTCGTCGGGGCTTCGTCTTGTGCCGCTGGTCATTGATGTGTATTGGATTTTTGCCCAAACGTCAGTTCGTATTCTGAATAAAGTGGAGGCATAGCTATGATGGTTACTTCGCCACGAACAGTCAACACGCAACATACAGATCAAGATAATGCAGCAATTTGCTTGACCATCTAAACTGGATGGGTCCAGGCAAATTTGGGTTATTACAATAATATCACAGAAATGGAATATTCTGGAACATGATGAAGCATTCTGAAACATAATGAACAGTTTTAGAGTATCTCAGAATAGTGTAGAAGAGTTTGTTCAACAAGATCCCAGAAATTTACCATTCCAGCATAAAACATGGCAAATCTATCACACACAGCAACTTGTTTGTTTGGATAAATGAAAGAGACAATTGTAAGTTGAGAATTGATTCTTCACTGTGATGCCTCCAGATCCCCTGCTTTTGACCCAACTATAGTATGTTTGGGGATCCTACCTGGCAAAACCTTTTTTTGTTCCTGATCCCACCTCTGCAGCTCTTCTGGTTGAAATCAAAGAAGTCCAAGAGGCAAAGCAGTTTCAGCAAACTGAGAGGAACTTGAATCATTCTCACACATCTTGTTGGCAAGCCTGGACCTTCCTGTGAGTCTAATTTGCACCATGCTCATCACAGAATAAACACTGTCTGAATTCCATCTTTGGTGAGTGGAAGCTTGGCACAATTTTTCCAAACAGAAAACCCCACATATTGGAATATTTTCCTCAAAGAGAACACAAAGCAATTTTATTTACCTTACCTTTATTCCACTGTGCTGTGGAAAATTTTGGGAAATAAAACACATGATCCAGAATGGCAGTGACAAGCTTGAAGTGAATCCAATATGCAGCAGGACATTTTCTCATGCCTGGCC
>JADHYT010000485.1:0-12262 GCA_027604725.1 Entophlyctis luteolus
TTAAACAATGTAAAATAACACTGCCACAAAAACCCCCGTGAAACAACACAGAAAAAAGTGCCAAAGTGTGAAACTAATAAATTAACAAAGGGGGTGGAGAGTTGTCCAGACACGGCCTGGGTTTATAGAAGGAACCTCTTTGATGGATATCTGGCCAAACTGTGACTTTGCAACCAAATGGTTTCAAAATAATCATGTTTGGATCTTTATTATACCACATCTTGTATGGTGTTGTTTTCTCATCATCTGGGTGTGCCAATCTGTTTTTGATGAAAACAGAATATGCAAGAGCATAAGAAGTAAACCTTGGAGGCAGATTAACTGATTCCAGAAGACTAATGTCATTTCCTTTGTGAAAACCACATGTGCTTTCAACCAGACATTTAAGCTCTTTGTATGGTGGACTGGGGCCACCAGCAATATTGTGTGCTTGACAGAAAGCTTGGAAGGATTTCTGAAGTTCTCCACCATTATGTCTGACATCACCAACTTTCCCATCTTGATATGATGCTTTCAAGTTTTCAAACAGATTGTGATTTCAGCTTATGAAATTCAATTGCTGTCCATCTTGATTGACCATCAACAACAATAGTGCCATGCTTGTCCCTTTGTGGTGGTTCACAATCAGAAAATTTTCACAAATATGAATTTTCTTTGATTTTTTTGCAAAGAAAAATAGCTTCCAATCCCAAATCTGACAACTTGGTGAACCAACATGAGAGTCAGAAGCTTGAGGTTTTGAGGTTTTTTCACAAGATGATTGGCCACTTTGTGCAATTGTAGACCAACATACATCACAATGGAAGAATGTCTGTGGGATTGTGGAACCAGAAGTTCATAGGTTAATATATAGAGGCTAGTGGTAGGGCTATTGGCACAAATAAATCTTGGTGCTTAATGCAGAAATGTTTCTGGGTTTATTGATGCTAACTGTCAAACTTCTAATTTTTCGTGCCGACAACTTGACAAAGATAACAAGAATTCTGACGTCTTCCTAGCAGTGCGATAACCAAGAATACGATTGCTTCCTCAATTCGGGTTGGTCACGCTCCAATCACAAACAAAATCGACGAACGACTTCTTTCTCGTGCAAGATTTTGTGCGTATGGACCACCGTAAACACAAAATATGTGATTACCAGAGAGTTCTATACAATATCACCACCACCCATACACATTTCGTCGACGTAAAAAGCGGCGTGCTAGCGGGAATAAAGTTTTAGCAGTCGGTATGGTCAAAAATTGTAAACTTTACTTGGCCTTTTGCAATCCCATTTTCTGGTTGATCCAGGAAAAATTCATATGCAACATCGCCCTTCGATATCATGGTCGCAGGTACTGGTTGCGAACAATGCCTTACTTTCAACGATCCAGCCAACGCCCGACTGTACAGGTCATGCGGTTCTGACCCGCTAATCCAGGTCCACTTCGAAACTTGAACAGATTTACAGATCATTGATGGATGGCTGGAAGACTGTCAATGGAACAAAAAGGAAGAAATGAACAAACTTTTTGGGAACCACCACAATTTTTCCAGAATTGACATCCTTCGAGTGCACAAACCATCTTGGTTGAAAGTTTAGTTGCTGGCTTTTTTTAGATGGGATAGTTAAAACTAACTTTTGTGATGCACCAGATATTCGCGCTCTTTGTCCGACGGTATATTTTGCAATGCCATCGTGTTTTGCAATAAAGTTACCTTGTAAATCAACAAAATCACCAGAGGAGTGTTCTATGAATCTGCCGATAAAGTCCCCAAACTTTTCTGTAGGTTCGACAAAGCAAATTCCCATACTTTCTCGCCTCGTAAGAACGTGATGGAGATCGATTCCAGAATCGCATGCGTCTGCAGCTAGTTTTTTCACTTCCGACTTGAGCATCCCGCCAACGGGGAAAATTGCGCGCGAAATAATGTCCTTGGATAGAGTCGACAAAAAATATGATTGGTCTTTGACACGATCAATGGCGCGCAGCAAATGGGCATCGTTTTGCTTGTCGATCAAAATACGAGCATAGTGGCCAGTGACAAGATAGTCAGCGGCATTCGCTAAAGACGATGATGATCTTATCGGATTGGCGATGGGCGCTTCTTTCGCAATCTGAGTCTTGGCGAGCGAGACAATATTTCGCCGAAGTAGGTTTTCGCGAATCTCGTTCTGCAAATTTGCCAGGAACGTGGAATTTGCGGTCGAAGATGCGAAGCTGGAACTAGTGCCGTGCGGATTTCGAAGGGCAAAGTTGGCCAACGCGCCAAACTTTATAAACTTGTTGCAGCTGACGTCGGGATTAGGCGTGTAGCCTCGTTCGAGGGATGAGACCATCGGCTCAAAGACGCGGGTCCAGTATTCGCGCGAGAGATCGAGATAAGAAAGGGGGATATTAAGAGCCTTCGCAGTGGCGCGGGCGTCGAGGAAGTCGCGGTGTGCATTCGGGCAGGCGTCAGTGACACAGTCGCCGGGGTCGAGGCTCCAATTGCGCAGGAAAACGGCACGCAGGGAGCAGTCCGCGGCAGATGCGACAGCTTTGAGCAGCAGCGCGGACACAGCCGAGTCGACGCCGCCGCTGAGAGCCACGACCAACACGCGCTGCATCCGGATCCTTTTCGTTTTGTTTGTTTTGATGGTCGCGGCGCCGCAATGCATTCACCGCCGCACCTCCGCTGTGCATCCCCTCTTTAAGAAGAAGGATCGCTGCGACCTGATCGGTGTCTCGAAATCTGCTGTTGCAGAACTCAAAAATGTACAAAGGCCGACCACGGGATTACACTCGGACAGCAATTTGAATTGTTTTCTTTGCCTCAGTGTCCCTGGATTTACTTAATGAAATCTCTGTCAAATATGAAGGCATGCGTCGGAAAGATAATTGAGGGGGAAAAAAAATGAAATTCCAAAATCTGAATGACAACAATTGCAAGGTAAGTTCAGGTTGCAGTTTGGTGTATTAATGAAAACGAGAGATTTTATGTGGAAGGCATTGACTACCAGTGGTGCTTGACGGATTTCAAGGAAACAGCAGAAATCCTGAGGCAAGCATTAAACGAAACAGCTTTTAACCTCATCAACAAGAGCATGTATATCAGCTAACATCGTGTTTGCGATGGCAAACTGAGAAAGGGAGAAACTGGGTTTTGCATTTATTTCGGGGTTGGACTCAGTCATCTTTTATTTTTACTTTTTCGGGTATCATGTTACTATTCCGTCCAGTTCCGGGATGTATTGGCCGAAGCGTAAACGATGCAGCGCCAAAAGGACTGTGCGGTAATGTGAGGCGGAGCCAGTGCGTCACAATTTTTGTCCTGTGTCATAAGCGCATTTGAATGTTCGCAGACTCAGCTGCGCTGCAGGCGGCGCGCGCTGACGCCCACGAGCACAACATCCAGCGTGCACTCGACGCCATGCGCGAAGAGGGCCACATGGATCCGCAGTACGTGCCTTGCGCCCGCGAGCGATTTGTATCCGTGCACGACCAGCTGCTCCTGTGCAGAGTGTATCTGTCGAAGATTGCCGGATTCATCCGCGTTTTCAAGCTCGATGAGTCTGTTCATGCACGTGATTTCCCTGCCTTCCGTATTACCTGTTCTTAAGCATCACTACTCCTCTCACTTAGGCCACCGCCATATCGCTCTTCAAGCGGTTCTACTTCACAGAGGCCGTGTTCAATTACGACATTAAGGTCATTCTTGTCACTTGCATATTCTTAGCCGCAAAGATCGAGTCGAGCTATATTCCGTTGACGGATTTCCTAGCCAAAGTCCCTGCGGCGCAGCGTCCCCCAGTTGAAGTCATTCGCAGTCATGAGCTGGTTGTTGCCGACACTGTTGGGTTTGATTTTGCTGCGCATCAGTGGAAATCGCAGCTTCACGGTTTATTCCTGGATATGCAAGTGAGCCAACTTCATTTCCTGGTCAAATCTTTGAAAGAGAACCGATTTTAGGCGTTCCTAACGACTGCTTATCCGTCTCATGATACCCGCAAGTTGGCGTTTACCAGTCTTGTGAAAGTATATTCGCGGTCACGCGAGCTTGCGCAAACGGCAATCCACACCGACATTACGTTCACGCATACGAGCAGCCAGATTGCAGTGGGTTGCTTTGTGCTGGCAGCAAAGCAAGTCGCCGCCACAAACAGCCCGAGTCTTGTGGAAGATGTTGACAAGTACATCAGCTTCCGAATTGACTGGGCTGACACCGACGCGCTTGCTGCACTGCGCGTCAAGCTGCAGTCCGTTGAGGAGTGCATCACTGCACAGCTCGAGTTTGAGGAAATGTCTAGAGACCCGAACGGAGTCGTGCAAGCCCGAGCGAAGGAGGCGTCTACAAAAATCGCTGCCTGCTTGAACCCGCTGTTTTTGCCACAGAGTAAAGTGTGAGCGCCGTTTTCTTTTTGATTCCTTCCCAGCTGACGCTCGAATCAAAATCTAGCCGTGCAAAGCGAATGCGGGACGAAGCGGACGCGAAAGAGGCCAAGAGGCAAAAGAAAGTGGCAAAATCGAACGAGAACCACAATTCAGATTCGAAAATATTTGACTGAATGCGAAAATACTGAATAATTCAATTGTCTTTATTTACACACGTTTTTCTTCCGCTTATCTGTTTCATACTGGGCTGTCGGATAAGGTCCACAGCGATTCCGCGTTCACATTTTCATCTTCTTCTTCCAAGTCTTGGTCCATGCGAACCCTTTCCAGATACTGCGCTCGAGCCATCGCGGTTGCAATCGCTACCGGCGTTGTCGGCAACAAAACGCGAATGATTTGCGTTAGCGCAAACACCACGTAGTGAAAAACAATTATGAAAGCAAGCCGCACGGCCATTTGCTGGCTAGGATCCAGGTTGCTTATGAAAAGCTGGTCGAATGTTGGGCTGGTGAGCGACACAATCAGCGAATTGGTGGCAACGCTAATTCCCGCAACAACTTTGATGATGTCCTCCCACACGCCAATATCTTGGGCAAGAAACGGCTCGGGACGTTGACTCACGACTAGCATTTTAAAGGCATCAGCGCGCAGTTCGTAGACGTTGTTGAGCAGCGCAAACAGCGGCGCAAGCGGGAAACTGCACGCGAACAAAGCCACGTATCCAAACTGGATGATTTTCTGCGCATACTCGTCGCGAATGCCGCCGAACGGATGCAGCTTGTCGTCTTTGTAATGCTGCGGCAGCTCGGCGTGGGAAAATATCAAGTCCCGTTCGGAATCGAGCTGTTGTTCGCGCACGACGCTGTGAGCAGCCAGAGTAGTGGGCATTGAGTCCGCTGACGAATTTTCAGATATGACAGATTCTGCAGGCGATGCGCTTTGCGTTGATATGATAGACTTGCTTTCATTTTTATACGAGCTCCGCAGGCCCTGCGTTTTCGAAAAATACGCTGGCAAAGTGCCTTGGGACCGTGATTGGTCGTCGAAAGAAATTACAACTTGCTTTTCCTTTTCGGTGACTGTTTCACTGACTGATATGACAGGAACGTCTTTCGGCCCGGTGTCCGGGCTTTCCGCCTTGTGCGAATCTGCAACCTTCATGCGTCGAATTCGTGATTTGAAGCGAACTGCAGCTATCATAAGGTTGAATTTCGATACGATCAGTGGGATTGCCAGCTCCTGGAATCGCTCAATGACTTATGTATGTCAGCTGAACGCAAAACGTCAAGTGGCCAAACCAAAAAAACTAACCTTGCCCTCCTATGAATATTATGAACAAGTTGATCGTTACACTTGAAGCACACTCGCTTTTTGTGCAAGAGTCGTCTAGTTCCGTGAATCCAAAAAGATTCTTGTTCAACAAGTTTGGTTTCACGAAAGCGTAGTATATCAACTGAAGCGATATTTGAGTCAAGAGACAAAAAGGAGTGCTCTGAGGAATGAACCTGTGCATAACTGTTCGCAAAGTCGAACAAATATGTTTTGAAAATTAACGCATTGTCGAACTGAGATTTGGTCCGGCTGTGATCTTGTCAGCTTTGGTGGTTGGATTTCGGGGGTAAAAAAAGGAATCTCACTAGTTTTCCCATTCGTTCAATCGATCAACAACAGACCGAAAAGGAATTTTCATGAAAATGATTGAGACAAGACCTGAGAGACGGAAAAACTTTCGAAAAATGACAAAACTAAATTATGATGAATTCAACCTAGCAGAGACGTGAGAGCATTTATGGCAATGTCATTGTTGATTCTTGGAGAAAGGTATGCCCCAATAGAAACTTGAACAGCAATACTTAAAAACACCAGCAGTATCCAAAACAGTATAAACAAAGCCGACATTGTCTGGCGTCCTAGTCGCTTTGTTTTCGGGAAATACAGCTCTTGCTTCCCAGTGATTGGACTGCGTCTAATTAGTTAAAAGTTTGTATTTTCAGTCCAATTTTTTCTTACACCCCAAACCTTTTTGCTTCGCCTTTGTACTGTGGCCGCCGTGTTTCTTCTTTTTGGAATTCATTTGTCGCCCATTTCCAGCTGAATACTTTCGTCCTTTGGTTCCACACGACCGGCATCAAAATAGCCCACAGCGATGTCAACAGTCCGAAAGGAGGAGTCAGATTATTGTCGAACATTAAGAACCAGTTGAAACTTCCATCAGGTGTGCTAAATCAGAAGAAGTGGTTCATGACTGCCATATCAAGAGAAAGGAAAGTTTACCTTCTGGCTTGGCCAAACCCGTACAAAACAACAATGACACCCAATACAGACGGAATAATCAGCCACATGGTGTAAAATCCGGCAAAAGCAAAATAAAACCCAACGGTCTCTCCAAAGTATGACGCTACTTCGTCGATTGGTTGATGCGCGAAGTACTTCCTCACCCATTCATTGTACAGGTAACTTCGAGTCGTTGTGTCGTCTGACATATCATCGTGCAGATGAAACATAGATGTGTAGATTCCTTCGGATAAAAGATAATCGATCCCTGTTGGGCTATCCGTCAGCCATTGCGAAACTAAATTATCGACACTGCCGCAACGCAAACCTTTTCGTTCCCGCTGGCGGGCTGAGACTTGTATCGTGAGTTCAACTTTCGAAATTACATTCAACGTCTTTTCAATGGTTACTATCAGTTTCTTTTCACTACAGCAAGTATCGCTAACCAGCAATGACCGATGACTGTCTCGAAAGAAACCGACCTGGATACTGACCAAGTCGGTGTTGTTTGTATTGCCGCCGCGAAAGCGGGACAGATCTTTTCGCTTGAATGTGGCGGTTTGCGAGTTCATATCGAGGACTTCGGTGGCAAGGAATCGATTCAAAATTGAAAAAATGGAGGTCCGGTTTGACTGAGATGCGATGGATACCCGTCGCTCATAATCCTTTACATGGAATTGCATCGTAAGCCCAGAAAATGAGGAACTAAGAATAAGCCACCTTATCCAGCTGTAAGGGTAGTTTGAGCTTCATCATCTGAGCTTCCACGCAGAGCAGACAAAACGGTGCTGTTATTTTCACATAGATATCTTTGGGGTCTTCCACGGAAATTTCCCTCTCAACGATCAGGCCCTTTTTAACCAGCTTGATCTCGAACCGTCTCCGAATATGATCGCCTTTCGACTGTGTGAACTTGAGTACATAGTCGACCCGTTTGAAGCCGAAATGGAGATTGATGATTGAGTCTTGGGACGAGGAAGTGGGGAGCGACTGAGTGCCTGTGCGTGGTGTGATGATCAGTCGGATGCCTCAAAGCTGATGAAAAAGTGCGTGCCGAAAATGCGCCAAGCGTCGTCGACTGAGCAGGTGGGGTTCTTCCAGCGTGCGATACGGTCGAAAAGCGCCACGTCGCCTGGCTTGTGCAGGAACACGCTGCGGCGGCCTTTCGTGCGCACGTGAATGTCTTCACCGGCCATCGCGGTGCCGTGCCATCCGTTATGCGTCTCCGGCCGCACCTGCTCGATCGCCGCCCTTGACGGAAACGCGCTCAGGCGCCTGCGCTGCTGCTGTTGTTGTTGCTGTTGCTGCGTCGTCTGTGCGGTGCAAGGGATTTCCAGCGACACAGTCAACGTCGCTGCCCTCGTCGCGTCCGCCGTGCCGGGGCGTGGCGTAAGCGCTGCGTCTGTCCTGGCGCCCTCTAAGAGCGTACTCAGATTCGACATTGATCGGGTGCGGCCGCAGCAAGCCCAATGGAGCAGATCCGCTTAAATGCAAAAAAGATTTTCAAATTTTTTTTCTCTTGCAGAAGCTGCTGCTGCCAGCTGCTGCAGCAGGTACCGCAAATTTTGCTCATCTGACGATCACTCTGGCGGTATTCTCGTTCATGATCTTGGCTGGTTTTTTATCAGTAAGTAACAGCTCGTCGACGAACCTGTTCTTACGAACGCGGAGGCACACAGCTCGGCTCTGTGAGATTCAGATGTAAGTTTGGTAGTAAAGCTCTGAAATCTCATCGTATCAATAGGCACAAGGACGTTCAGCTGACCTGACGATGGCGTGTTTGTGTTGACAAGTTGCGTCATCGTGGTATCCGCCTGGTATCCGCCTGAGCGAATGTTCTGCCGGGAAACACAAACTCCTTGACAAACTCGAATGCGGAGTGAAAAGTACACCGTTGGCCAAAGTTGCTGTTTGCCATTTCAATTCCAATTGGCGGAATCATTATTGTCTGAGGACAGAAGGATTGCTCCTGAATACTGCCAGAATTTCCACAAAGATAAGATACTGTTTCACCGCAAAAAAAAGTCTGTTAATAAAATGTTACAATCCCTATTTGCATGATTTTTTCTGCAGCAAAGCAGCCGTTGTGTTTAATGTGGGTAAGAATTACGACTTGACGCAAAATATCTTGTCTTTTCGGTGTGTATCCTTGATAGTACAAAGCGGACGGCCACTTAATTGCTTCTCCCAGAACATTTTAGTGACGCGAAAAAATGGTTCAAAACAAAAAACAAAAGAAAAGACGCGAACGGCACTGTCGCGAATTAAGATTGATTTTCAAAGTGTTTGATGTCCCATGTGAAAGCCGAAATGGTGTCGTTTTTGAAAGAAATGATCGACAATGTTGGAAACAATGCTGTAAAATGAGTCAATGATGGTTTCCAACAGTTACTGCCAGAGCTTGTGCCGATTCTTTCCACAAAGTTGCAAATTGTGGGAATCGCAGACGCAAGAGCAAACGCCAAACAAAATGCAAGGGGAATATTTTTGTGAATATCTAGCAGGAAATATAATCAGTAAGAATTGTCAATCTTTTGTTCAACCAACAAACTTTGTGCGTCGACTATTATGGTAAAGTTAGGTAATGCAACCTGCCGAAAGAAGGAGACGAAGGATCACGCGGACAGCAACATTCAGATCAATCCGAGGCGATGTGAAACATTTGGCGGCAGTGAGTTTCTTGGCGTGCAGTTGTGTGGGTGGAATGGGGTGGGGTGGGAGTGTCTGTGGGAGTGTCCGTGGGAGTGGGAGTGTCCGTGGGAGTGGGAGTGGGGAGTGGTGGAGTGGAGTGGAGTGGGGGGGCACAAGGAATTACGCGAACAGCGAGCGAGGGAGTGAGTGACGTGACACCAACAAAATGGTGCAGCACCGCATCGTGGTGCTCGGCGACGGCGGCGTGGGCAAGACAGGTGCGGCCCCTCCTTCCGCCCGCCCCTGGCGCTGACTTCGCACTGACACTGCCTCTACCACTGCCTCTGTCCCCGCCACCACTCGCTTGCTTCCCGCGGGTCCCTGCCCGGCCCGGTCCCTGCCCCCTGCCCTGCAGCACTCACCATCCAGGTACCCTCCCTCCCCCCGTCTGTGCACTGCCAACTGCTTCATCAACTAAACTGCCGCCTGCGCTAACTTCCCCTCTCCCTTCAATCCGCATCCTCGCTTGCAGCTGTGCCTTAACCAGTTCGTTGAGGTACGTATTTAATCTCAGCGCCCAAACTCCCCGCATTTCCGATCCTCATCACCATAAAAATCCCAAACCACTTCCGCACCTTACAAAATAGACCTACGATCCCACTATCGAAGACTCCTACAGTAAACAAGTCGTTATCGACGACATTCCGTGCAACCTCGAAGTCCTCGACACCGCCGGCCAGGAAGAATACACTGCCCTGCGCGACCAGTGGATCCGCGACGGCCAGGGCTTCTTAATCGTCTACAGTATCACTTCGCGTGAGACCTTCTTCCGCGTCGAACGATTCCGCGAGCAGATTCTGCGCGTGAAGGACGCCGATGAAGTCACCTATCCCACCGCCGGCCACGGTACGCCCTCCGGCAGTGGGGCCAACAGCGCAGCTGCTGTTGCCGCTGCCGCCAGCCTTCTTACCGTGCCCATGATCCTTGTCGGCAACAAGTGCGACCGCCAGGCGGAGCGCGAAGTCAGCAGAGAGGAAGGTGCTGCGCTTGCTCTGCGACTCCAGTGTGATTTCATCGAAACTAGTGCAAAAACTAGGCTGAACGTTGAAAGGTACATTCTTGCTATTTTTATTTATTTTTTAATTTTTTGTCGTTCTAACCGAAAATCTGCAGAGCATTCTACAACGTTGTTCGCGCACTTCGCAGGCAGCAAGAACTCGAGACTCGCATCCGGTCTAGTAAGAGCATCAAGCGACCAGAAACCAATTCCGACTATGCTGGCAGTAATGGAAAAAACGCCGGGAAGGGCAAGACTAGAAAAGAAAAGAAGACTTGCGTCATCATGTGACACATTGCGTAGATGCTGCGGTTCTTGACCGTCCTCTGTGTGGTTCTTTTTTTTTTTTTTTTTTTTTTAAATAGTTTCGTTTGCTCGATTTTATACTTGTGTCTTCCTTTTACAGATGGTTTCTTCTTGACTTCTTTTCCCTCTTCTTTTTTTGCCAGCCTACTTTTCTTTTACAAGTATACTCCTATGATTTTGGGTGGTTACAAATCAGAAAATTTTTCTCTCAAAATTTTGACGGCCGAGTTTCCTTTCATGCATATGGAGCACAAAGCCCTAGTCATTTTTTTTTTCCATCCAGCTGGAAGATTGCTTCTGTTCCAAACAATCACCAATCTCCAGGAAACCGCTCCAACGATATCATGTCACCGTTATCGTTCCGCTGGGAAGCAAATGTCCAGGGTTATGGTAGCGACATATCACTTACTGCCTTCGTTATGTCACTACGATTAAAGGCCACGTCAGCAAAACGCAGTGGCTGTGCTCCAGCTTCTCCGATGCAATGAAAGATCCGCCAATTGGTATGTGTCTGATGTGTACCAAAAATTCTATCAAGAATTCACCTCTCGCTAACTGTCGTGAAGTCTTCGCCAACTCCGCTTGTGTCAGCAATTGGCGGACATGGAAACCCCATGTGATTTCTTGATTCGTTAATTTCAAAAAAAAAAAAAAAAAAAAATCTTGCGCGGGACCATGTGGCCGGAACTGGCTAATGACTTCAACCAAATTTTCAAACTACAAAAATTTTCCTGAAACGTACTTCTTGGCTCGCGGTACCCCAACAAGCATGTCCGACTTGCCAGAGAAGAGCAAAGTTTCATCTTCTGGAGTTCGTCCGTGACTGGTTAGTCCCCGAGGCCTTGCGAGAGGTGCGCAACAGGGAACGGCATTCTTGACAACCGGCTCACTTCTGCAGGAATAAAACTATATCTGGCGTGCCGGAATACTCCAAAAACACTGCTCTGCATCGGTTTGAAATACGAACGTTCATTGTCAATAAAATTTGCAGAATCCTGCTAGGGAAAAGCATATCTCGCCGTCTATTAGACACCCAGTTCGACGCCTAGTCATCTCGGAACGAATAAACTCATGAGGACGGGAAGCGGGTCGGAAAGAACGGTATTCGGTGTCTACTGCTTTTTTTCACATTTTTGCCATGTCGGAAAATTCTACAGGCACCACCGCAACGAAAAAACCATTCGAAAGTCGGGAAAAAACGCAATAACACGTAACTTTATTTTTATTTCAATTCTTTGCCCCCAAAACGCCCCACCGCGGGTCTATATATCGGCCGAACGGAGAGCGGCGACAGTCCTATTTTAAAGACACTGCGAGTACCAAGGGTTGCTGTATGTGCAGGTCGACGCAGTGCAGCAAGTCGGGCCGGTCCATCCCTGGCCACCGCACTGTCCCCACTTGGCGCTGCACGAGCCCGACGCAGACGTCGCGGCGGCAGCCGTGGTGGTTTTCGTTGTCGGCGCCGCCGCGGTGGTTGCCGCCTTGGTGGTAGTGGCCTTGGTGGTGGCCGCAGATGTCGCGGCCTTAGTGGTAGTGGCAGCAGCAGCAGTTGTCGCGGTGTGGGCGGTGGAGATTCCAGTGCAGTCGAAGGTGGAGCAGAGTGTTCCGAACTTGATGTTGGAGTACGTGACGGAGCTGG
>JADHYT010000486.1:0-11992 GCA_027604725.1 Entophlyctis luteolus
GCATCTGCTCACATCAAGCAAGGTTTCTTGTCCAAACTTGTCCAGCGCACGAGCACCTGTCGTTTTTCAAACATCAGTTTCGCAAACAACCTTCCAATGATACGCACACTTATTCCTTTTGAGCATCAATCCTGCACTGCAGAATACCCTGGGATTAGTTTGTTGGATCGAGTTCAATTGCAGGTTCGTTCAATCGGTGCCGTCAGCTCACTGAGGATGCACCAACTCTGTCCACAGCAGCGGTCAGTTACGAATTCAGGCACGGCGGCGAGGTTTTGATGGATGTGGCGGACAGATGGGGATTATAATGGCCAGTGCGGAAAAGAACCACCCTTCCGCACGGACCGCAGCGTCAAGGCCGAATGAGATTTTTCCAACTGTGATTAAACGAAATGCGCTACGAAATCTCTTGGGATCTCGTGTGATGTTACTTCCGTTCTGACCGCACATTACCCATGAAGCATGTGACGTGAATGAGGCGAATTGGGAATGTCAAACCAAGATGTTGAACTGAGTCCTCCGCCGTCCAATCCTCTTTTTGTTCTTGCTGTTCAATTGTAATTCCATGAGCTCAAACGTCATGCAACAAAACGCCGAAGTTTCCATCATTTTCCCAAGAATATAAAGATTCGCGGTGCTGAGGTTGCGCCTGGTTCTTCTCGCATGTGTTCCAGAAGAACTAACGAAAATCATATGCAAATTCCTATCAGGACTGCAAGCTTTTCACCCTTACCGCACGCCCGAAAATGCCATGAGCTCGTGGAGCATAGATAGTTTTGAAAAAAACTTCAAATGCAACTATGTCCTGGTCAACCTAATTTAGGTAGGCAATTCTTTTTTCAAAATTTCTAAGTCATCACCAACTTACTAACTAGACCCATGGCGGACTTTCCCAAAATACCGATTCCCTCTCCGTATTAATAATACTGATCTGAACATGTCATTAGGAGGGCGATTTGGGTTTGAATAACGATAATATTTCCACAGCAGTAGTGAACGCAGATACTTTGAAAGAAGTTAGTTTGAAGCGCTTTGTGATTCTCTCCGAATTTCTTACCGAATGAGGCTTTGAGGATGCGTGTTAGATGTCTCGACCAACGAACGATGGCGTGGCTTGACGACAAAATTTAAAATTCGGTGATGGAGGAAATATTTGTCAACTCGCACCGTTTAAGAACTGGCAGTGCAATCACCCCTGCCTTTCAGAAATGCAAAATTTTCTTGTGGCAGCACTCGCTCTGGCCACATTGACGTGGGCCGATTGCGGCGACGACGTCTTGCCGGCTGTAACGACCACCCCAGTTGTGTCAACTGCAGCGTCAAGTATTGCGACAACCGCAGCCGCGCTTCCAACGGTAACCACCACGATCGCAACCACAACTTCGGCTGTAGCGACGTCGCCGACAGTGGCTTATACGTGGGCAAACGTTAATATCGGCGGCGGAGGGTTCGTTCCCGGCATCACATTTAGCAAGCTCCAACAGGACTTGATCTATTCGCGAACTGATATCGGTGGATGCTACAGATGGAACAAAGCGTCTGGTCTCTGGGTTCAGTTAATGAATTGGGTATCTGCGGATGACTGGAGTAATCTGGGTGTTGACAGCATGGTTCCAGACCCCGTGGACGTGTGAGTAATTTTTTGGTTTCTTTATTTTTTGAACATTTCTTTTAAATTATTTATTTATTTATTATTTTGATAAAATGGTTTCACTGGGCCGTCGTTCAGGAATCGAGTTTACATTATGGTGGGAACATACACCAACAGCTGGTCAAAAACCAATGGTTTTGTGTATCGAAGTGATGATCAAGGCGCGACCTGGCCTGTGAAAACTGCCTTGCCTTTTAAGAACGGAGGAAATATGCCGGGGCGTGGCATGGGCGAACGGATCGCTGTGGACCCCAACAACAACAATATCGTCTATCTTGGTGCACGAAGTGGCAACGGCCTATGGAAGAGTACAAACGCCGGCGTTAGCTTTTCGCAAGTATCACAATTTCCCGTCGTTGGAAGCTATGTGGAGGATCCAAGCAATGATTATCAAAGCGACAAGGTCGGCATCGTTTGGACCATTTTTGATGAGAGCACTGGCACTAAAGGCGTCGGATCATCAACGATTTACGTGGGTGCTGCCGAAAACAATGTGTCAAGCATCTATGTAAGTTACGATTCTGGAGCATCGTGGGAGGCTCTTGCCGGGCAGCCCATTGGGTTCCTCCCCAAAAGAGCAAAACTCGTCAACAAAATCCTCTATGTGACTTACGCAAATGACTGTGGTCCATACGTCGGAACTGCGGGAGACGTCTGGAAGTATGATACCGGAACTGCTACATGGACACTGATAAGTCCAGTCACTTCTGCACCTTACGGTTACGGTGGGCTTTCAATCGACGCGCAAAATCCAAATGTTATTATGGTTGCCGCAGTCAACTTGTGGTGGCCTGACGGAGAAATTTTCCGCAGTACGGATGGCGGCGCATCTTGGTCGGCTATATGGTCTTGGGGAAATTACCCGGACAGAAATTTGCGCTACACCTGGGACACATCTGTTCTTCCTTGGGCAAATCTTGGCGAACCTGAAGCGCCACCAGTGCCAGCATACAAGGTCGGCTGGATGATGGATTCTCTGGAAATCGATCCTTTTGACTCAAACAAATTTTTGTACGGTAATAAGCTATTCGCGTGTGCTTTTTCAATACTCATCTAATTAAACAAACGCAGGCACTGGACTCTCTTTGTATGGATCAACCGATCTGTTGAATTGGGACGACACGAACAAGACAGTTACCTTGAAGTCGATGGTTTTGGGACAAGAGGAAACAGCTGTACAAGATCTTGCAGCCCCACCATCCGGCCCACTTTTGTACAGTTCACTGGGTGATGTCGGCGGATTTGCACACACTAGCTTGACCGACGTTCCTTCTTCTGTCATGACAAACCCGATTTTCGGCAGCGGAAGCTCTGTGGACTATGCCGAGTTGGCGCCGCAATTCGTGGCCCGTACAGGAACTTTGGGTGGTTCATCAACGATCCACATCGGGTTTTCAAACAACAGTGGTACCTCTTGGGTCCAGGCAGCGACCGAGCCGTCCGGCGCCGCAAGCGGGGTGGTTGCTGTCAGTGCAGATGGATTGACTACCTTGTGGGCACCGGCGGGCACTGCGTCTGGCGTTTTTTATTCCGCGGACTTCGGTGCGACTTGGAACCAAAGCGGGACAATCCCAACGGGAGCTGCGGTTGCCTCCGACCGTGTTCAAGCCTCTGCGTTCTACGCATTTAGTGCCGGGACAGCATATTACAGTTCGGACTCGGGGGCAACGTTCACTGCAGGTGCCTCGGGCCTGAACTCGACCACGTATTCCACCCGCCCGCTCAAGGCCGTTCCGGGTGCCGCAGGCCACGTTTGGTTGGCGACTGGTGCAGGTCTGTACAAGTCTGTAGACGGCGCAAAAAGCTTCACTGATTTGGGAGTTACTGCGGTTTCATTTGGCTTTGGAGTGAAAAGCGCTTCCGGCTCATACTCATCTGCTGTTTACATCTCTGGTACTGTCGGCTCTGTTAGTGGATTTTTCCGTTCAGACGACGGCGGTAGCTCTTGGATTCGGATCAACGATGACGCGCACCAGTATGGAAACACCAATATTGCAATTGATGGAGACAAAAACGTGTATGGGCGAGTTTTTATCGGGACAAACGGCCTTGGCGTAGTTTATGGAACTAGTGCATAAGTTTCTAATTGTTCCGGTATAATAAACTTTTCGTTAGAAAAGCTGGAAATTTGAAGGGATTTTTTCCAACTGCAACTATGAGCTGGGTGGCCGACATCACTTCACAACAGCGTCTCACGGCGATGCAGCACATCAACGGCAATAATTACAATTCGAAAAAGCATCCTGAACCCATACTTAAAACAGGGGCCTTGCCGGACCATGCGGAAACCTTACGGCTTATCATTCAAGAACAAACCATCGAAAGAGGCAATGGAGGCGACTGTGCGGTGGGCACCCGCAAGCGCCATAAAAGGCAAAGAGAGTTTGAAAATGAACAAGAGGGGACAACAGAGCGCGGAAAGGCTGACGGCGTTAATCAAGAGGTGGTCGAGGTGCACAATTTCTGTTTGGCACCCTGAAATCTACATAACTACTTTCAAAAGCTAATGACAGTTGTCAGCACGCACATAATGCGCCTTTTAGCATCCGTGCGGGCTATTAAAGCATGGCAAGTTGCATACTGTGATTGTTCTATTAATTCTTATTTGTCTCACAGGGTCCAGTTGGATCGCTCTTTAGCCCAACGTTCCGCGATGCAAGTGCAAGTTAACAGCATTGAGGTGAGAGATAAAAGAGCGACGGAACTAATCGATCGTAGGCGTGGGCGCATGAGACTCTGGAGAACATGGCAACGTACCATACAAAACGTGCCGGAATCGTAGGCCAAGCAGGAGGCGAACGGGCAGATGAAGATCTGTGGGCAGCTGTACAGAGAATGGACACGGCGCAGACGGCGCACCTGCACTCGGCGCTGGGCGAGGCGCTACTCGCATGTGTGGAATTGTGCGTCCGCGAGCACTAGCTGTGCGCAGGACGACACAAATCTTAAGTGCGCCCGAACATGTTCGGACATCCAAGAAATAACGAACAACTTCTCCAACGAAGATTTCCCTATATTTTTGACCTTCGTAAGCTGGCTCGACAGCCGCGATCAAGGCTTTCCCCCGATTTCCGAGATTCGCCCCATCAAATGAGTGCAGGTCAAGCAGCGGCAAGGCTTGCTGTCACCCACTCGGCTCAAAGAGAAAAGTTTTGTGGAACAAGATATGTTTTGATAACATTAGACCTTCTAACGAATTGATCGAAAAAACATGAGCAATCTCAGTATATGATTGACGTTGACGAAAAATAGTCCTGTTGTAAATGATATACTGTTGTTGTCCAACAGCATACACACATGATCCAACAAAAAAAAACCTTTTCGACACAGAAAATTCCTGGAAGTATATATTATTATTTTTATCAAGCACAGGAGTCAGAAGAAAGGCCAATTCTTCAACGATCCCTTAACCTTTTCTTCTTTGAGAATGTAGGAGGTGTGAACAAGTCATCGTGTTGCCTCCTGGTGTTCATGAAACAGAATGAATTTCGAAAATTTTCCTCAGACACAAATTCAGGTTTCATCTGATTCCACTTGCAAGAAAAAAAAAAGCAGCGATGAAGCCAGTGCAGATGGAAGCGGTGACCAACGGTGTTTCCAAGACCTTGAAGGCAACCATGGGCGTTGGAGAGGCGTTTGTGACTTTTATCAACAGGTGAATGCCAGTTTGAGGATAGCGGTGCATTAATCAGCTATACAGGGGGAACGTAGTGGATCTTGCTGTCGGTATGTCGGCAATCCTTGCTATGTTCTCGTGCTGACGTATTTGCAGGTGTTGTGATGGGTGCTGCATTCACAGCGATTGTCAACTCCTTCGTCAATGACTTGATCACTCCTGTTATTGGTTTGATTGGCCAGAAGAACTTGGGTGGGTCTCTACGCAACAAAAGAAACACGACACGACAGATTGACGAAACCTCTTTCCTTTTACAGGAAACCTATTTCTTGTGATCCATTGCTCGTCTAACTCGACAATGGGCTGTAAGACCGGTGGTACTGGTCCGTATGCTACAATTTCTATCGCAACGGCGGACGGAGCGGCAACAGTTAAGTTGCCAGATGTGCCAGAATGTTGGGTCATCCTGCTGAAACACTAAAACAGTGGAACTACGGAAACTTCATTCAGGCCGTCATCAACTTCATTCTCATTGCATGGTTCATGTTCCTTCTTGTGCAGATGTATAGCAATCTGTTCCTGCGGAAGAAGCCCGAGGACCCCAAAACAAAGGCGTGCGCGTCATGTGCGGAGGAGTGCGCCGTGGCTGCAATCAAGTGCAAGTGGTGTCTGACTGAGTTCCCTCCTATTGTGAAGGAAGCGGTGGTTGCGGAGCCTGCCCCCGCAGTCGGGATTATGTCAAAGATGTTCCACAAATGAAAATCTATCTGTCTTCTAATCTTACTTGATTGATTTCATCCCATTCCATTATGAAGAAGCCGGCACGCATCGCCCTGTTCGCTGCCGTAGCTTGCGCCGCACTCGCTGGCGTCTCTCTGTTCAGTCCACGGCGTTCGAGAATCCCTGCCCCGTTGCTTGTGCCGGTGGTAGACCATTCAGTTCATGCCTCGCAGGAACCAAAGTCGCTGTATCGCACGATAGAGTACGTCACGAAGTTCAAAAGGAGTCCTCCAGAAGGTTCGCTCGTTATCCTCGGAACTCTTTTGGTTTCGTTGGGTTAATCGAGTTGTTTTACAGGCTTCGAAAGGTGGGTTGAGTTTGCCCACAGCAACAACTGTTCGTCGGAAATTTCCAAGTACCAGCAGATATACTCTGATCTTGACTACTGGTTCAAGAAAGGGTCGATTAGCTCAGCAGTGTTCGATGACGTGCTCCAGAAGGGGAACATGAAGCTCACTGGGGGCGAAACTTTCTTTATCAAGTTTCACCCAGAAAACGGATCGCTCCATGGCTACGACGCCCACGGTGGCGATGGCCCGTGGGGGCTTGATGGAATCAAGAGGATCTGGAATCCCGTCGGCAAGTTCCTCCAGAACGCTTCAGTTAAACCCTTCACTGTCATGGTTAGCTCGATGGACTACCCCAGATTCGTGCTCGCCGATGGCGAAACCACACGCGAAGGGTATTCCAACAGCACTGATATGTTCAATCGTATTAGCTACTTCCGCAGCCGCTACGATAGTCCCCTCCCCTTCAATCAGGAAGATTACCTGACGTTTTTCTCTGGGAATAAACCGCTGCGCCGCCTTCACGGATACTTCCAAAACGATAATACCATTTACATTAAGAACATTGAAGCCCCAATTTTTTCACACTGCAAACTCGAAAACTATCTTGACATTGCCATGCCACTGTTTTACCAGGAAACCATGAGCAATCATCTCGTGACTGATCCGATTCCCTGGAAACACAAGAAGAACGTTGTATTCTGGCGCGGCGCGAGCACGGGCGGGAATCCCGAAGTCTCCAAGCCATGGCGCCAATACCATCGCCCGAGGCTTGTCGAGTGGGCCTACAACTACGGCAGGAAGCATCCCGGCCGAGTCTTCGATGCGGGCGTCCCTGACGCACGTATCCCGAATCCTGGTGGCCTAAGCGTGGATATCGGGTTCAACAAACTGCACAACGCTGACGAAGGAGCCACGCGGTTCGTCAACGAAACCTACGGACTCAAAAAATCCGTCACCTTCGACAAGATCTTGGAGTTCAAGTACCTGATTGTCGTGGACGGACACACTTGGCCATCGCGTCTGCAGGAATACCTCCAAACGAACTCTGTCATCTTGTATAACGGCATTTTCACTGATTACTTCAGTTGGATGCTGAAACCATTCATTCACTATGTTCCGTTCCAGTCAGACTACTCAGATTTGGAAGAGCGGTTGCAATGGCTCATGGACAATGATTCGGAAGCGGAAAAGATAAGTCGGAATGCGCGTAATTTGATGGAGACCGTACGCACTAAAAATTTCATGCAATGCTACACTTCTTTGGCAATGCTGGAGTACAGTAGATTGTTCAAGCCGGAAAATTGAAGTAGAATAATCAATGTTCTTTGTTCTTTGGAATCTTTTCTGCCTTTTGCATATTAATTTGGTTGCACCCAACGGGATGATGGTTAGAATGTAAGGTGGACTCAAAGAAAAAATTTTCTTTTTCTTCTCTTTTGCTCTGTATCTCAATAACCCCACTTGACGGAACTTAGTGCCTGAGTTTTGTTGGTTTTTTTTTTTTTTTGGTTTTTTTGGGAAATTTTATTTTTGCAGGTTTGGAATGTTCAAAGAGGGATTTTACCTCAGGGACAAGACCCGCATCTCGCGCCTCGGCCATTTCTGCCACACTGGCAACTCCCGCTGCTTGTATTCCTCTTAAAAACTGCTGCATTCCACCTGAGTCTTTGCTGCTCTGCCTCAAGTCAGCCGTCGCTCCACTAGTATCGTCCGCGGTGGTGCGCCTCTTCTTGAACGCCGAAATATAGTCAGCAAGGGCGCGGGCCTCTGCCGCACTGCGCGTCGCGTACGGGATTTCACCGTGACTTTCCATTGCGCCGCTGGTGTGGTTTCAGCCGGAATTTGGAGTAACAAGTACGAACCTGAGAATCTGAGACACTGCAGCTGCGTTATCCTCAACCGTTGCCATATCATCCTGAAGCGCGGCTATTTTGCTCATGGGTGCAACAGTTTTAGATGCGCCAGCGATCGATTTGAATGAATTCAGCAGGGTTCCCAGATTCTCGTTGGTGGTGATGATCTTGCTGAGTTCAGCCGAAACAGTTTGGTCGAAGTGTGTGCTCTGACAATCCTGTTAGTGCGATTCTCCTGGAAGGTGATTTGCTAACTGCGGCAATTCTCCTTCTCAAACTTGCAATCTCCTCATCCAAAGCCGCCGTATCTTCATTTGACTGCGAGATGTCAAGATTCTAAACATATTCTTGAACGTTTGTAGATTGATTTTTTGGGTATTACCTCGTAATGGGGGAGAGTGACGGACAATCCCGGAGGAATAGCAAAAATGAATCTTCTCACATAAACTTCGAATCTGTCGAAACATTTATCGATTGCTGACTCCATGAGTGTCTGCATCGCCACGATTCCCTTGAATACTGAGTTAAAAAAAATCAAGCAAGGATCGCAAAATACACTTTCGGCAGCTTCTTCGTCGCCACCAAACTGCTCGACAACAAACTCCTCAAACGCTTCCAGAGACTGCATTATTACTGTGTTTACCGCATTAAGCACGTCATCCACAAAGTCCGTAACGTCGAATCCGAAATGCTCGACAATTAGCTCGCGTGCACGCGCCGCCTGACTGCGCTGAAACTCCTCCGGGGTCATGCCGCGCGGGGCCGGTGACGGCGGCGCCTCCATCGGTGCCGCATGCAGTGGTTCGTCAAGCTGGGCCGAAAGCACAGCTAGCTGCTGCGAGAACTGGGGTTGCGGAGATGGCGGCCGAGGCGAGCTCTCGGCGACAGCGGCAAGTGGCGCTGCAGGTGCCAGCGACGCGCGCCGGTGCCTGTCCGCCGCCGCCGACGCGGCCGAAAGTTTCAACAGCGACGCAAGCGTCTCTCTCCGCGTTTTTGACATTTTCTGGACAAATTTGCACAAAACACCCACCCGACAACGCCATTTAGCTCCGTGCTCGCGGTGGCGCAGCATTCCAAGTTCGCGAATATCGATCCCGCACTCCACTGGGACAGTCTGTGCCGCAGCTTAGCTGCAATGAGAATGGAGCTTGTTGCGGCTGCAGTGTCATTTCCTGTTTCCTGTTGATCGCATCTTGCAATGTTCCAGTGAAGGCGGCTTCAAGCAAACACTTATTTTCAAACATTTCATGCTCTTTTCAATGGCTTCATATAAGCTCTCTAGTCGCTTGGGATACATATTCCGTAACTTGTTCTGTTATTTCAAAGGATGCTAGCGGTTGCTCCCCCAATTGCTCCAACTCCAACGGATCTACTAAAACGGGCTTGCTCACTCTGATGGCGAACAATATTTCTTCGTTTCAAGATCTCTGCAAGCTCTCCATCAGGGTTCAAATTGTCGTTGCACCAAACCGTCCAAAGCGTTGCAACCACCAGCCGGACAAACTCGTCACTTTGTGCGCTCCAATCAAACACATCGCGACTGCAGAGAGACAGAAGTCCGAATTCGGGCTTGTCGGCCGATTTCGACGATGATCCGAACGCAAACAGCTTCGGCTTGCTCTCAAAAAAAGCTTGGCGGTCCACAACCGCCTCGGCGATGGAAGTCCAGCGCAAACTTTCAACTTCATTCCAGATCTCCAACTTGTGCCTGTTCGTGTCGTCGCCGCTGAACCAGCGGAGCCTGCGCCCGTCGTTCGGAAGATCAAAAGCGCACTTTATGTGCCGAGCATCCGCGCTACTGTCCCACATCGACAGATCGTGTGACACAAATTCCATCGACGGCATGCTGAGCGAAAAACGAAACTTCTGGTGCTGTTTCGGCTCCGAGTAGTGCTCATGGTCCGGAATAAATTCGCAGGTTGCCGCGGAATTATCGACCTCAGAAGCAATAGTAAAAGATTTGATGGCACCGTTATACACTGTGTACTGTAGTTTCAACTCTTTCATGTTGAGGATGCCCTTAGTATTGTCGAAGGGGCCGCCCGCCGGTTTACCCAAACGTGTTATAGAATACTTCGGGGCGCCGTCCTGTTGGACGCTGATGGACTTCCCGACATGCAAAAACCTGAGAATTGAGCCGAGTTCATCCGTGCAGGATGGTTTCTTGCTGTCTGCTGAAGGTTGCGGCCCTGTTTTCATCAAAAATCCTTTTCAAAAACCACTCAAACCGTGATTATGATTTGAATGGCGGCAGCCAAGAAGCCGATTTGATTAATATGAAAGACATTCCTTTCTTGCACTTGATTCGACTCCGATCAGAAGTTTTTAATCCTACCCATAACAGCTGTCGAGCAGTTGCTGACAAAAAAAAGGGCTCACGGATGAAAAAAAAAAAAAAAAAGAAGCCCTATAAGCCAAATCAGCTTGTTTGCACCGTCAGCTACTCACGAGCGCAGGAGATATAGCATGTTGTCAAATCATGCTCCAGCCGGAACAAGGAGTTCTGCATTTCGGTGACATTGCCCATGTCAGAGCTGGCATTCGCGTGACTAAGAGTAAGCAAGCGTCTGAAGTAACAATTAAATATGAGTAAGATGACCGCAAGCCACAGCAATCGTGATGTTAAATTCGGGACTCATTTCGTTCCAGTTTCCTGTAAATTTAAGAAAAAAACCCCCACAGAAAACGGTGCTTCAATGATGAATCATTCTGGCAACGAGGCGCTCGAAGCGCTTGGGAAACACAATAAAAAAATTTCGTCCAATTCTGCCTCAACACACCCACCTGCCACTGGGGCAGATGCAGCCAAACCCGGATAACAAAGGCGCCATCAAGATGGGAAAGGGAATCAAATACAGCAGAAAGCAGAAATAGCGGCAATGCAGAATATATGCAAACTGCCACAGCGACTAGCACGTAGTGTCGCCACAAGGAATTGGCACGCGGCGGTGAAGCCGTTTTGCGCAAAATTATTTGCTAATTCTCACCTGTCTGTTCCTGCCAAATTATCAAGCGCATCGGTCAAGTATGGAATCTTGATATGCCGACTCTGAGCTCGCATCTGTTAGGATTGGCATCACCAAGTTGTCGAAGCTCATTTCAGTTTGACAATAGCGGATGCAACGGACACCTTCAGGTTAGAATTTCAAAGCATTCCCTTCGAGCTTCATTTCGCATTCTTAATTATTTATTCATCTGAATCAGCACGCAAATTCAATTCTGATACGTTCCCACTACGCTACCTGTCACGGAACTACATTCTTCTGCCTCTTCCCTTCAATAGTTTTCACATAATTTGAAACCCCACGGAACCAATCTTCCATCCCATACGCGGATCGGGCATCCACCGAATATTCATCGGAGTTGAGACTGGATTCATCACTGTCAATGTTCTCGGAGCTCACACTGAGAAGGACCTCCGGAACACTATCCTGTGGTTGTGCCAGCGTCAATTCTGCGGGAGCGTGGTTTTCCGACACAATCGATGATCTTGCGTACGAGAATGCCACGGAGAGAACGGAATCCGCGGCGTCAAGGTGCTGGTCCAAATGCAGCATCATGCCAACCCCCGCCTCCGGAAACTCGCCCAGGATCTTTTCGAGGCTCTGCCGGCTGAGCATCTTGCACTGGCACACTGTCTTTGCAGTGATTGTCACGTCGTTCGTTGTGTTTGCCATGATGGACAGCTCTAAGCGGAAAAGTGAGCAACGCGGTGTGCTGGCAACAGGGACGCTGACCGCCGAAGTAGGATCCAGCCGTCAGCATTCCGACCTTGCAACACGGGATGGCTGTTGGACGCGGA
>JADHYT010000487.1:0-11824 GCA_027604725.1 Entophlyctis luteolus
CGAGCCCGACGCAGATGTCGCAGCGGCAGAAGTTGCAGCAGCTTTAGTGGTGGTGGTGGTGGTGGTGGTGGTGGTGGCCTTTGTGGTCGCAGCAGCAGTTGTCGTTGCCTTTGTGGTCGCAGCAGCAGTCGTCGTTGCCTTTGTAGTACTGGCAGCAGCAGCAGTTGTCGCAGTGTTGGCGGTGGAGATTCCAGTGCAGTCGAAGGTGGAGCAGAGTGTTCCGAACTTGATGTTGGAGTACGTGACGGAGCTGGAGCCTTCGGTGCTACGCAAGTTGCTGAGCTGGGTGGTCCAGTTGAACCACGGGCATGGGCCGCGCACGGTGCCCGCAACGGTCGAGCCCTGTGGGTACGACGAATCCAGCCAGTTCATGCCGGCAGTGTCGTCGTCCCACAGCGACAGCGACAGGACCATGCCCTGCGACAGTGCCTTGTCGAGTCCAGCAATGCCGCCTAGGAGCGGGTTGGTGTCGGAAAAGGCAGCGCGTTCAGCACTGCAGTAGGCATCCGTGAGCGAGCTGTATCCCGTGAGCCCGGCAATCGTGCTGGCCGGAGTGGAAATGACTTTGCCGTTCTGGACATAGTAGCGCTTGATTTCGGAGAGCGTGCCGCTGTCGGTTCCGTCGGCAGTCAGGAACTGCGTGACAACGGTGACTGGGGCCGTGGAGTCGACGGTCAGGCCGGGGCCGAAGAAGTTGGTGACACCGTTGCGGTAAGTGTTGATGTCGCAGCCATCCTTGTCGCAGTAACCGTTTGCACGCTGGCTGCCATCACCGCAAGTCGCCGCACTGGTGCACACCTGCAATCCAGTGGTGGAGCACATGTGAGAGGTGAATGCCGTGGCGTACTTGTTGGATTCCCACACGTCAAACTCTGGGCAGCAGTTGCCGTTGGTTCCTTCGACGTTGGCCATTCCGTTGGCAAACTTGATGTCGTGCGGGCACTGCGCGTCGCCTGTGGAAAGCCGTCAGCAAATCAGTCAGTGGCAGTCGGGGCACTCACAGTATCCAGTTCCGTACTGAGCACCAGCCTTGTTGTTTCCGCCCAAGTTTCCGGTGGCATCCATGTTGGTGAAGTAAAGAGCGCCGTTGAGTGCGCATCCGAGCTTGGACACGTCAACCGTGAAAGTGAACTCGCGGTTCTTGAGCTTGAAGAGCTGGTACGTGGTGGTCGAGTCCATCAGGTACAAGCGCGCGCCAACGTTGGATCCCTCAACGTATCCAATCGTCAGCGAGTTGCCGGTAGTGGTGACGCCGTACGTGGACTGGTATTGCGCGACCGAGTTACCTTGGATGTAGCACTTGGACGCGCAAGTCGCGTCGGAAGTGGCGTCGCCCTGCGGGCAGATGGAGGGGTTCCACCCGTTGGTGGAGGCGTAAGTCGGCCCGTCGTAGCAGTTTGTTCCAGCAGAGTTGGAAATCCAGCGCCAGTTCGCGTCCAGGACGAGCTGACCGTTGGAAGTGGTGCATCCCGAGGAAGTGCACGACGACACGGTAAGAGAAGGGTGCGACTCGGTCTGGATGTTTCCGGGGTTCTGGGCAACCGCAAAACCAATGGTGGCAAGGGCAACGAGGGAGCGGATGGAAATCATGTTTGTATGTTTGAGCTCTGCGGTCGGTGAGTTTAGATGCCGACGCGGTGTTCGTTTTTATTGTTGTGTTGGTTCGATCTCCGCGGTCATCACCATCGCCCACCATCACCTGAATCGCCTGTCACATGATCGGAATCCATGCATCCGCTGCCCACGCGGCCGCATCTCTTTGATTTTTGATGTTGCATTCACCAACCGTCGCCTTCTTGCTTGCATTTCTTGTTGCCTTTGCACCTGCCCGTCAGGAGAAACGTTGTGAGTACAGGAGCACTAGCATTCCATGTATTCACTGAGTACTATGACAATCATTTAACGCGCTTTGATAGTGTGTGCGAAGGTGGGTGGGATTTGAGGCCAGTGCAACCGCAAGGCAAGTCTGTAATGTTCACGTGATAGAAAAATTGTGGTGATGGATGACTCCGGGTTTCGGTGTACCCGTACCCTCGGACATTGCCTCGACCGGAAAGTCTGTTCACGAGCAGTAAACAGAATGCTGAATGCTATTCCAAAGATCGAAGTCACTGGGGAATCCATGTAAGCTGCGGATACAGTCTTTCAGAGCTTTGCCACGATCGACGCTGTCGGCCACCGAAATCGCTGTTCGCAGCTCACTGCAAATAGTCGCTGAATACCTCCGTATTGGATCTTGACTGGTAGCACAAAATCTGGACGGAAACACGCACGAATTCGAAATCGATTTTAACTCTTTCAAGGTAAAACATCTTTTTCCATTCTGCGTTGGGATGGTAAGGTGCGGAGTCAGCGAGGTAAGCTTTTAGCCAATCAATCTACACTCTCAGGACCTTGTTAATATTGATCCCCCAAAGAATGATAAAAGGCCTACTTTTCGCCTAAATTTCACCTCGCAGTATTATTGCCATTCAATGAGTATCTCAGGATTTAGGTGTTCCTCGAGGACAAATACGATCGGGCCTTTTAATGTTTCTACAGGCGCACGATCTTTTCGTAAGTCCCTTCTGCAAGGTGCTCCGAACAGTGTATCAAACAAAATACACGAGACTTGTTTTGTACTCCAGCTATTCCGAATGATCGCTTTTGCTTGGTTGTGCATTGCCTCAACCAAAAGCCCCAATGCTAGAGCAGTGAGGCAGCGCCCATTAGCAGATGTCGGGATTTCGTCATAAAGCCCCGTCGCAGAACCTGTCCTCTTTTGCATCGACACCTTCTCATTCTCCGCATTTCTCAAGAACTAGGGTTGCACTCGTGTCTGGTAAACCCCAACTGGCGTTTTGGGCCGAAGTAGCTGGCGAATAACCCTGTTAGCAACCAGAAAACTATTGTAATGGGCACACCGGTTTCATGCTTATGGACTCTGGTTTAAATCGGTGCCGTCAGAAATCGGTCCCGTCAGTCGTTAACCCAACCGGTCGTACAAAGACAAGAGCGCATGTGGAAGTAAGCGCTAGGATCGAGAGCCCAGCTACACCCGACTCCAGCATCTCAGTGGGCTGAGCCTCTATTACCTTTGAACATACGCCGCAAAGGTAGTGGGGATTATCCACTCATGTTATTTTTGGGGACACCAATGCGTGGCACTTGGCGGCAAGCCGGAAATTGCTTTTTGGACGAGTTGCAGCCGTAACATTGCTGCGAACGTGGAGTGCCGAGGCTACGGAAATCATGGTGATTATGGTTTGCAGTGGAGACCTTTACGACGGGAGCAGCGAACGGTGCTTCTAACAATCTGACCAAAAAGGCGAAAGCCAGGTTTGAGTGCGAAAAGCTTCCAGTTGCCATAAATGAAAAAATGAAATCCCGATTGAAAAGTCTTGAAATTTTTGAGCACATAAGCCAAGGAAAGTTGGAAAACATTGCTGGAAATATGACACCATTGCACGTTTCATCCACAAATGGCGCTCACTCTGTCGTTCTCACCAACCCCTGGCAAACGGATTCCACATCAACAATCTCCTTTGGAGCTTCTGCACTCAGGACAATAGGAAAGTTCTCTCCAATTACCACATCATCCTCAATTCTTATACCTATCCCTCTGTACTTTTCCGGGTATAGTTCAGAATCAGGAACGTAAATTCCAGGCTCCACCGTGATCACCATTCCAGCTTTCAGCTTGATCGTTCTCGGAACTGTTTGCACGTCATGAACATCCATTCCCATCCAGTGGCCTACATGGTGCGGATAAAGTTTGTTCATTTCCTGATTTGTTCAATCAGCAGCGATTGGAGAACCGGATCTCACATCATATCCTACATGTCGACCAAAAAGACTGATGCATTCGTCTTGCAGAATTCGAAAAGCAAGATCTTGCAATTCATCCAAACTTACTTTGAATTGTTCCGTACATTTTTCGATGCAAGCTTTTTGGGCTTTTAAAACCGCAGCGTATAATTCTCTTTGAGGTTCGGTGAATTTTCCTGAAACTGGCCAAGTACGGGTGATATCCGATGCATAGTTATTGTATTCCCCACCCGCATCCATCAGCACAAGTTGTCCGTCACTAAATGCAATCAGATTTCGCTGAAATATACACAGTGGAATACCTGACAGTGCTCTGGTTCACAACGTAATGCAGGGTGAGTGCATTTTTTCCTGATGCAACGACCGGGACGTATGCGAGCCAATCGTGTTTTTCGCCCGTCCATATTACTTTAATTTTCTGGAATTAACCGAATTTGCTGCGTACCTGAAAAGTTCATTTCGTCAGACTCAGTGCAATCTACTTGAGAAACTTGCTGGATTTTTCAGTTTTTCTGTAATCAACGTGTTATCAAACTGAAATTTTGGGAGGAGGGGCAAATTTTTTTCCCCATAAAAGCACCGCAGAAAAAAACTATCCCGACGAACGTAACTCAATGATCGTACCATCCATTCCGGCAGCAGCCGCTGCCTTCCGCATCGCCCAGACTTTCGCAGGATATGGTAGTTCGTCCCAAACTTGTATCGTGGACAAGGCTGCTGGAATCGACGCGGATGACACACCAAATATAGTGAAAGCTTTTGATGCTTGCAAGGCCAACGCTACCGTAATTTTCTCTGAGGGTGTCACTTACAATACGTATACGCCTTTCCAAGTGACCGGCCTGAGTATGTCCCTGAATAGTCAATTGACTGATCACTCCAGGCAGGCAACGTTAAAATTGAAATCAATGGGAACATTCAATTATCTTCCAACTTGACCTACGTTGAGCAACAAGTCAAGAAACTGACCACAGCTACTTCGGTAAAGCATAAAACGACTTAATTTTTGTTGGTACTTAGGTCTGGTGCTTCTAGCTTTATGGAAAATCTTGGATTTTCTTTGAGGGAAGCCAAGTATCTGTCCACGGAAGCACTGACCCCAATTGGGGTTGGTTTGAGGGATACGGTGAGCAGTGGTGGGGCAACCCTCAGTCTGCTTACCGTCCAAGATTGGCCACTTTCAAAGTCAACGACGGATATTTGGTTAACCTCAAACACCACAAGGTTTGCTTAATTCAATCTATCTTGCATCATAAATTGTTCCCAATGAAGATGATTGCCTGGTCTTGGTTGTGCCCAGGAAACAACATCCTTGTGGAGAATCACTACAGTGACAACAAACCGACATCGATCAGCAGACAAGACACTCAAGGTTTCCCGTTTAACACTGATGGCATCAACGTAAGCGGACAAAACTTCACCCTCAATGGCTACTTTGGATACAACGGAGACGACGCCGTGTCTATCGTTGGAGGAGCCAAGAATATTCACGTCAGTAATGTCTATGCCGGTTTTTCGAGTCACGGGATGAGCATTGGAAGCTTGGGTAAAGGTGGATCAGTCGACATCGTGGAGAACGTTGGTTTTTCATCTCGAAATCCTCTTTAACACAAGTGACAGGTCTTGGTCGAGAACGTTGTAATGGAGGGCGCAGTTTATGGCGCTCGATTCAAGTCATGGACTGGTGGAAACGGATATGGTGAGCTGTTCCAATTGTCGAGACATGCGATTCACAAAATTTTGTCTTCAAGCAAGGAACGTTACGTTCCGCAACTTCACCTTAATTGACGTATCAACTGCTATTTTTGTGACTCAAAATTATTATGACCAAGGTGTCGGAAAGCCCAATGTCACCAGCACGAACAGCACGGCTATTTCGGACTTCCACTTTGAAAACTTCCGAGGAACTTTGGCAGCCAATTGGAGTGAGTTTCAAAGCACTCTTTTTGTTTCACACAGAGAATTTGTCCGATTAATAACAATAAAAGCTGACGGAAGCTGTGTCTCCAACCCATGCTGGAACTACGTTTCTGGAATTGAAGCCGGTGACGGAATCATCTTGGACTTGTACAACAGAACGGGTGAAGTATCTGCAGCCGATTAACGTAAGAACTAATCCGGCACAACATTTAGCAACTGATATCACGTTCTGTGACATTCACGTTGTACCGGCGGGATACGGAATGACTGAGGCGGATACCAAGGTTGTCTGTAACGCGACCGTGTTCGACGGTACGGACCTTGCCGACCTCGGATTCATTTGCCACAATGGACTTTTGAGAGAGGTTGCGTCATGCACACCTAATACCGCTACCACCAATTATGTTGCTCCGTTCGTTACAACAACTACTTCGTTTGCCACAACTGCAGGCTATGTTGCGCCAGCAGCAACAAACTTGTACAGCAGCGCGAGGGGCCTGCATATTGTTGGAGTTTTTGCAGTTGTGTTGGCGATGACGCTTTAATGGAGGTTGTTGTATGTGCTTGGGAAAATGGTGGAAATCCATTCTATACTCATCCTTGAACTTCCATGGTCTTCCCTTTGGAATGCACCGGATCGACGTGAACGGAAAGTTTTTTTTAGATAAATCAAAGTTTTTCACGCAATGCAGTCTTTATCCCTGCGAGACGAGTTAAAGATTGAAACAATGTACTTTACGAGATCAATCGAAACTATCAGCAGTTCAGAAGAGGCTGCTAAAGCATTTTGGACACGAATTTTCAGCACTCTCGTCCCAACACATTTGAGTAGCAAGAGGTAGGTACTGTGCCGTGTTCGGCCCATTCACGCAGTGTACTCGAGACATTTCTGCCCAGCATTGGTTTACCAATGAATGATGCATGACAAGTTTATCATTCTGCAATGTTTCACAGCCATTCTGTCAACGTTGAACAACCAGAATCCCGTAAAATTCAAAAGCAGTGTCTTTTTATTGGAAGCCACGGTCAGAGCTGATGAAAACAAAAATAGCAACCACCGAATATTCAATGTCTTGGTTCGAATGCAGTTGATTTTGATCCAGCAGTTGAAAGCCACAGTTCACGTGACGAATTGCAGTGACTTCAAGACAAATAGACTAGTTTACACACACATCTTCACACAAAAGCGGAAAATGTGCACTTGGATCAAGAACACAAGTTTTCCAACACGCCGTGAACTCAGCTGTGCTTAAGAATCACGGCCTGAACTCGGCGCAAGGTCGCTTGTCGAAATAGCAGTGAATCATTTCCTGGAACAGTCCAGAAATTATCAGAAATGCGCGTCCAACTCTATCTGTACGATCTATCGCAGGTTTCTGCCGATATTGACTGCATGCACTCGCTCGTCTGATATGTTTATGTTACTGTATGTTGTCAGGGCCTGGCGAATCAGCTTTCGTTGCCTCTCACTGGCAAGCACATTCGGGGCATCTGGCACACTTCTGTTGTTGCCTTTAATAGGGAGACATACTTTGGCCTAGGCATTGCTGTAGAACCCCCGCAGACTACGCCGCATGGACACTTGGTTGAAGTTATCGAAATGGGAGAAACGGACGTTCCCGAAGATGTCTATTGGGAGTTCATCGACTCGTTACGCGAAGTCTGGACAGCAGACAAGTATCATTTGTTTGACAACAACTGCAACACATTCTCGAACGAGGTTTGGCGAATGAGGATGGGCATATGTCTGTTTTCTCACACGAGTATGTCACTTCCAGGTTTGCATGTTTCTTGTCGGGAAAGGCATTCCCGATTACATAGCAGGACTTCCTCGCGAATTTTTGGAAACGTGAGTTCCTCTAAAATTATTGTAGAAGTAAACAGTTGCACAGACCGTTTGGGCGTCAAGTCGCACCTGTGATCGAATCGATGTTTGGGCCGTCGCGGATTAATGCCGAGCACAGACGCCAGCCCGAACTTTCAAGCAATCCATCCGTTTCCCAAGCGCAACACCCCCATTCTAATTTGCATTTACCGAATCTGAAACGGATGCAGAAATCTCCCACCCTTTTTTCGCAATCCTCAGATTCAGCTCTAGTTTTCGACAAGCTAAAGCAGTGGATATCTGACGATGAAGTCCACTTTGACGGCGTCGATGGTTTTGCTTGTCTCGACGAAATTCGACAGAAACTGAACGATCTTGGTTCTGGGACTTCCAAATTACCGTCCGCTTGGTGGAACGTTTTTGGTAGGTTGACAATCCCCTTGAGGATTGAGATTAATCAAACTCGAAGATAAGTGTTTCGCGAAAATGAAAATAGAGCACATTTTCCCTCTTGTTGACATTCTGCGTCAACTGGTGCTTCAGGAGTCTCTGGCAGGAGAACTGGTTCTTTCAAAACCTTGTGCGTTGATTGAATGTAGACTCTTCTGACTAAGTCCGATACAGCAAAGGTGATGGCAGTGCTCTCGCGTATCTCGAACCAACCTGCGGACGCCAAAATTCCAACAGCACTGAGAATCATGAGCCTGCGCCTGATAAGCAATCTCAGTGCCAATCCAAAAGCAATAGCATCGGCGCTGACAATGCACGAAGCTATCGCTGAGACCCCGCATCGAACAATCACGACTGCCTTTCTTATCGACGCCCTTTTATGTGGGGATTCAGCGGTTCGCGCGTGCGCGTCCGCCGCGGCGTTAAATATTTCTCTAGAAGCTGCGCGAGGTCGTCCAAAAGATGCGGATCCTGTGTATGTTGACTGGTGCGTTGAACTAGCTGCAGCAATCGTGGAAGCCGTGCGATCAGAAACGCAGCAAAATACTGGTGAGCTTGTGAGATCATTATTTGCACTGGAGCTGGTCAATGATTTGTTTTCAGCCACTGCACTAATCACCGCTTTGGGCCATTTGCTGTACTTCGGGCCGGAAGAAGTTTCCTCGATGGTGTCTGTGTTGGATTGTGGGCCGATTCTGAAAGAAAAAGCTGAAGAATTCAGTAGCGGAGACTTCGCGGGTTTGGCCAAAGAAATTTGCATGCTGTTGGTTTGAGAGGAACGCGGAAAACAAAAGATACATTCTCATTTCACTCAATTGTTATTTCGATTTCGACCTCTCAAAAAGAAAACAAGGTAGTCAAGGACATCGTTTGACGTCACCGCGGGGAGCATTTCACTTGAACGGAAACAGCGTCATCCCACTCGATGTACTGCCAGTAAGACAGCAAGCACCCCTGCATTATCACGAAAACTCTTTCTTTCCAATCCATTTCTTCAAGTCGTCAATCGAACCAGTGAGTACACCTGCTCCGCTAGCTTTCAATCGTAAATTGACATCCGCAGTGATAAGCACAACAATTTTTTTCCCCAACTTTCCTGCTTTTGCGAAATGAACTGCAATATCTTTAGCGCAGTTCACGAGAGAGTCATCGACACCGCGGACATCCGAATCGCTGGCAGAGCCCCAAGCCTCGGTTCGTGCCATTAAGAACGGCAACTGGGTACCGCGAAACGTCACGAGCATGAGATTCTCCGGTTTTGCATCCCGCGACGCAACAAGTGGGTTGATGAGCTCCAACGCAGACTTTGCCTGCTCACTCAGTCTATCACCGACGGCAAGGCCATCTAACTCAGTGACAACAGCAAGAGGAAGGACAATTGTCCAATTATTTGACAGCAAGCTGATTATTGACTTGACGTGGCTTATGTAGCAGTTTGTGTCGAAAATTAGGAGTGTTTCCAATTTTTTCAGAGATTTGACTGTAGACTTTCTGGAAACAGATCCAGAGGCTGCCGAAGTGAGTGTCGAGAGTAATAATTTCCGTTGCTTTCAATATTTAGTTTCTTTATACCGAAATGGGTGTCCAACCTTCAAGTCTTGAATATCACTGGAATCATCAACAAGAATGAGACTCTCCAAGTTGATATTCATACTTGACGATTCGTGGTCCGTCGCCACGCTGCTTCTCACTGGCGCTTCATTCAAAGGTTTCTTGGTGCCTTGATTCAAATTTCCAGTGAACTGAAATTTGCCATCGATGACATCAACGAAATCAAGACTCTGCGACAAGAACATTGAAAAATCCGAAAACATGGAAAAAGTACCATTAGGAGGCCCGATAATTGCTCTTTGATCGCGTCCATATGATCATTCAGCTTCACACCACCTTGAAACGTCTCATAGAGTACAACCAACGACTTTTCCTTCATGAATGTGACTTGCTCATCAAACATTCTGCGATCTAAAGTGTGACGAAACGGGTCGAACCCTCGGTAGTTCCAATCTTCCTGCAAAAGCAGTGTTTCGTTTTTCTTGGATTTACTCCCAACTTTAACATCCATCTGTAAAAGCGCATTCCAAGCAGGCTCCAAGCTTGCGACTCGATGCTGGGAAGAAAGAAACTTCATGGCATGGGAGCTGGAAAAATACGTGAAAAACAAACGTAAAGCTGTCAGAGAATCTGATGCAGTTTCGTTAACGGCATTGGCCGCTGTCTTGGCGCATGAAGTTAAAAGTATGCAAGTGAGACGAGTTGTCCCGTTTTCCACGTCAATCGAACTGCTCGTGTTGATATTGGACAACAAGAAAAGAGAAATGATGGCCGTTTTTTCGTAAAACCGAGCCGGTAAATTTTGATCTTGCTCGTTCAAAGAAGATTCGAGAAGTGAGAGAAAATCATTCAAAGAATCGAGGCTTTAACAACGCTCAGCTGAACAGAGTGGCAGAAATAAACCTTACTTAATCTTTGTGAATAGGAATTCAAAACAACGCAACGCAATGTGCTCCGCAGTACTTTGCGAATTCTTCCGCTTCTTCGAAGCCGAGGTGCCTTTGCCTGTCTTTGGCTTTGTAGTTTGAAGTGCATCTTGGTGAAAGCGTTTACTATAGGCGAATAACGACACGATTGACTCTTGAGCCGTTTGAAGCGGCACTTTCACGGCCAATGCTCTCACGTAATTATACAGTGCCCCGAGAATATTTCCGTCATTTAAATCAATGGCAGCCAACTGATTGAAGTATAGTCCTGAATTATAGAATGAATCCACAAGATATGCGGAATGCTTTTTAGATACCGTTGCTTGGGGCCAGGAAAGAAGCGATTGAGTACATTTTCTGTGGGTCGGTCCACTCGCCGAGCACACGAAGAGGAAACGGGCCAAAGTCTGGCAAAAATTCGATTCCGAACATAGTTCGGTATCTCGCCAAATCGCCAAGCCATCCAAAAAATCTCCCGTAGGCAGGAATGCTGGGAGACTGTTTACTACTGGGCTTGATGCTTTGGTCATGCAGAGACACAATTATGCGCGAAAAAGATTGGACGCCTGTCCCAATCAATGAAGCCCAAGACGCTTTTGCTGTTGTGGAGAGGTTTGAATTTGTCCCCAATGAGCTTTGGAACTTTCTAATCTTTTCGACTGCTGAATAAAACCCGGTTTTCCAAAGTCTCAATTCAAGATCATTTTTGAACGCTGCTGACGAAGATGTAGTCAACACTGCTTCGCAGAGTTTGCACAAACTGGTCAACTATTCAGAACACAAAACCTTCCAAAGGAATTCAACCTTCTCCGCTCTTCCAAGTTGATAATGACGCCGTCAGCATTAATCGTAGAACTGGAAGAATTGATGAACACCTCAAGATCCATGATATACTGCAGGCAGACTTTGCTGTATTTCAGCTTAGCCCCGTCTGTAGACTTCTCGGCCATCAACGAAGACACTGCGGTGTTGATGCGTGAATCAGATGGTTTGGGAACCTTCTGAGCTGTAGGCTCCCTGATTTCTACGAGCTCAGACGTAGGCTCGATTGTTCGAAACGGGCGATCGACCGTTTTGAAAGGTTCAGACAGGCCAGCAGACGTGGAAGGGAAGACGCCGAGAGCGAGGTCGGCAAAATCGACTGTCTCGTCGTTGTCGGAATCCGGCTCGGACATATTATCTTGAAAAGGTTAAAAATACAAGTCCCGCCCAATTCATCCATCAACCAGCAGTCCGAAAGACTAACAACAACCGAAAACTCTGGAAACTAAGTTCTGAACTATAAGAAATGAGCAGAGTGGGATTCGAACCCACGCCTACGAATAGATCACGGCCTTAACGTGAC
>JADHYT010000488.1:0-11817 GCA_027604725.1 Entophlyctis luteolus
TCACAAGGATGAAAAAGTGGCGATTGAATTCGCGCATTCCGCCCAGCCGCTTGACCAAACAAAGCCGTTCATCGAAGCAGCAGAGTCTCATCTCATTCAGAGGCTTAGTCGAACGTCCACCGTGCATTCCTCGGCGAGCTTCTTTCTGGCAATTGTCTCCATCAACAGCATATTCGGTCGAACATCAATCACACTAGGCGCTCGAAAGACATAGCGCGCTTGATCATCTAACTGACATCATCGCGCAAGGCTGTTCTGCTCATTTAAGTTGAGAAATTGTGGCGGTTTGGTCTTGTGGGGTATGTATTTGTTAACGGTGAGTCCTGTAGTGCCAGGGCTTTGCGGGATAAAACTGCAACGTATAAAGTACATGTTCGGGAGCGAGAATCACGGCAGATTGCATTGCAATGGCCAGGGAGTTACCGCTTTTCGAACACAATTTATGTGCGATGACTATCTTTATTATCTCCCTGAAACGGCTGTTAAATTCAACCGGTGGCATTCAAGTCCTGTTGTTTTACAAGGGCGGCGTAAATTCCGTCTTTGATTTGAATGAGTTCGTTGTGAGTTCCCTGTTCGGCTACTATGCCATCTTTGACGACTGCAATAACATCGGCGTTCTGGATTGTGGACAGCCTGTGGGCGATTGTAACAGTCGTTCTGCCACCAGCACTGATGGCATTATCGATCGCTTGCTGAACGTGTTTTTCCGATTCAGAATCCAGTGCTGAAGTGGCTTCATCCAGCAAAAGAATTCGCGGGTCACGAATCAGTGCCCGAGCAATAGCCACGCGTTGTTTCTGCCCGCCCGAAAGCTGCGACCCTTTGTCTCCAACCCTAGTTTCTACTTTAAGTTAGTTTTCACGAATACACAGTTGCACGTTGTACCGTATTTTTGGGGCATGTCGGCAATTATTTGGTAAATATTCGCCATTTTGGCAACTTCGTCCAGCTCGTTGTCCGTGATATCTGTACGATCAGTTCCAGCTAGAATATTTTCTCTGATCGTCATGTCGAACAGAGTAGGCTCTTGGCCGACGAGAGCCATCTGCCTTCTCAGTTTCTTCAATTGATACGACTTCACATTTTTTCCGTCGATGAGAACTGCGCCGGTGGCCGTGTCGTACCATCTCTGCAACATCCCGATCGCAGATGACTTTCCACATCCCGATGGTCCAACGAGAGCGACGGTTTTGTTGACTGGACCACTAAGGTTGAAATTACCAGAAAATATTTGCTGCGTCGGACGTGCGGGGTACGTGAAAGCGACGTCGCGGAACTCAAATCCTCCATCGACAGTTGTAGCTTGATCCAAGGAAGCCTCAGAGTTATCCGGATCAATGAGCGAGACGCGGTCAATCAAATCAAAGGTATTAATCGCAGAGATTTTTGCTTTTGTGAATGTTTCGACGAAGGTGCTGCTCCTACCCAGCCCTTGCGCAGTAAACATTACTGCCATCAATACTTTGAATACAGGCGAAAACTGAATGACGCCGGCTTGCACAAGCCTCAGCCCCGCGTAAAAGCCGAGCGCGTTTGCGAACTGGGAAAAAGCTTGCGTAACGCCGTTACCAAGACTCGCGTACCGTGCCTTTTCGAGCGCAAGTCGATGAGGCCGGTCAAGATTCGCGTTGTACTTGTCCTCAAAATATTTTTCGCGCGTCAACGCGGCAACGGTTCTGATTTCTTTGAAGGCCTCAGCAGCGATTGTTCCAGATTCTTCATAAGCCTTTTTAGTGGAGTCTTCGAAGCCTTTGCGCACACGGGATTCATAATACGTTGACACAATCATGAAAGGGGTCGAGAGAAGAAGTATAAACGTCAACTGCCATGAGTAGACCAATCCGATCGTGAGACCGCATGTTGCGAGAACCACAATTTGGACAAGATCTGCCCAAACTTTTGTTATCAAATCGCCCACTTTGGAAGCGTCGATTGCGAGTCTCGACGTTAGTGCACCTAAGCTATGAGATTCGTCGTCGAAAAATCCGACTTCTTGGCGCATCAGTGATGCGAACGTCATGACTCTCAGATGCCGTGTCAAAGCTGCACCGGCAGTTTCGAACCCGATAAACTGCAATGTGTAAGCAACAAACGCCCCAACGCCAATGCAAACAAAGGCAAAAGCGTAGAGGTTGGCTCCTTGGAAAGGTCCAGGATCGATTTGAGACTTATCTAGCAGTACTATAGTTACTGAGGAGAATATCAACGAAAACGTTGGGAATATGACTCCAGCACAAGAAGCACCCAATACTCCAAGAGCAAGATGGCCCCAATTCGGCCTCATCAGTTTGAGGACTCTCCATACAGGTGTGTCGCGCCTAAGTTTCATTTTTTCGGCATTTTCTTTCTCTTGCTGTGCTTTAGTCAAGCCACCTCGCATTGCATTTGCGTCTTCAATGACCAATCTTGTGTCCAAAACTTGTCCGCTCTTATCTTTGTCAACGTAATCAGGCAAATTACCCATCGGACTCGACCGTATTGGTGATTCAGAAACGGCTTCCTCTTCTTTTGGAGAGTCCAGCAAACTTTCGACTTGTTGCCGAATTTTTTGTTTTTCTACCAAGGTGTAATACACTCCCTTCAAAGATAAAAGTTCATTGTGTGTTCCAGATTCTGTGATTTTGCCCTTGTCTAATACCACTATTTTATCTGCATTTTTGATGGTTGATAGTCGGTGGGCAATAACTACTGTAGTGCGATTTTGAGATGCTGCATCTAGGGCTGCTTGCACAATACGTTCCGATTGAGTATCCTTTGTCCAATTTGTGTAGCTTCAGTTAACAACTATTATTTTGATCTCACCAAAGCAGAAGTCGCCTCATCCAGCAATAAAATTTTTGGATTCTTTATCAAAGCACGTGCGATAGCGATTCGCTGCTTCTGGCCTCCGCTCAACATGCCCCCATGCTCTCCAACCATCGTATCATAGCCTTGAGGAAGTTTAATAATGAAATTATGGCAGTTTGCCATCTTGCAAGCCTCATGCAGCTTCGCTTCGGATATATTCTGGTCCACAGCTCCCAATAAGATATTTTGCTTAATTGTTGTATTGAATAGACAAGGTTCTTGCGACACAATTCCTATTTGATGGCGAAGCCATCGAACGTTGAGGTTTGTCAGGTCTCGGCCGTCCAGGGACACAGATCCACCTTCCAAAAAAGATTCAGCCAGCGACAACAATCATTTACAACGCTTACCAATTGGATCGTAGAATCTTTGTATCAGCTGGACAGTTGAACTCTTTCCAGAACCACTTGGCCCAACAAATGCCACGGTTTTCCCAGCTTCGATTGAGAAAGTAAAATCTTCAAAAATCTTGCTGTCCGGCCGAGATGGATAATGAAAAAAAACATTCTGAAAAGTTATTCTGCCTTCAAGATCTGCAGGCTTTTCTCCTTTGTCGCTCAACGAATCAATCTTCGGGACACGATCGATTGTGCCAAATATTTTGAATGCCGCGCCCCTCGCGCTACCCACTGCCGCAAGATTGGACGGAATCATCATAAGACCCATGCTGCCCATCATGAGAGACATGAAGGTCACTAGTACGTCTTGGCCAGCCATCCGGTCCTGCAACACCAGTTGCGAGCCGTACCAGAATGCGAGTCCGTATGTGCTAAACATGACAAGCATAAATGATCCGAATCCAATACCGCGCGTGAGACCGCCACGAAGGTCTGCCTGTTGAGCGCGCTCGAGTTTTGCATCATATTTTTCAACAAATCTGGACTGAAGAGAGAACGAAAACACAGTTCGAATTCCAGAAATCACCTACATACATAGTTCTTTCCTCAGATATTGCATGTCATTTATACTTGAAAATCACCTGCTCAGCGACTGCCCCTGCCTCGGCATATGCGTCTTGCCCTTG
This sequence comes from Entophlyctis luteolus, assembly GCA_027604725.1. Taxonomy (NCBI): domain Eukaryota; kingdom Fungi; phylum Chytridiomycota; class Chytridiomycetes; order Chytridiales; family Chytriomycetaceae; genus Entophlyctis; species Entophlyctis luteolus. The sequence continues at coordinate 3,875 of JADHYT010000488.1, forward strand.
CTTTGTAAGCTTTGTCAGAAGACTAAACATAACAACGCCGACGCCCGCCATCAATGGGACAGCTGCCAGAAGAACTAAAGCAAGTGTCGGACCTGTTCTTATTTACTTGTTTTTTTCTTGTTTCTGAACATACCTTTCACAAATGCGATCACAAAGCCAGCGACAAACTGTGCACATGACTGAATACAAAGCCCAGCTTTTTCTGATATGCCTTCTTGAATCAAGCTTGTATCTTGCGCTAGACGCGTTGTGAGAGATCCTTCTTCGGCCAAGTCAAACCTGACAATTTTTTTAGCTATAATTACATAATTGCCTCACCAGCCAAGATCTTGTCTGAGAACTGATCGCAAATAAAGCTGACGGATACTCCGCGACTGATTTTCTCCCGCAAGTACCCATAGACATTGAGAGGTGTATCCGGCGAAGAGCATTGCTATCCCAAAATAAACGAATTTTAAGATAGTCGGATAAAGCGGTGATGGGTCGAGCGATCCTGCTTGAGCAGATTGCGCGACTATCGCAGAGCCTCCCAGAATATCGCCAAGAATTAGGATAGCACATGGGATCAGTGCGCCAATAGCGATGCTGCACAGCATAGCAAATCTTCGCGAAATATAACCTCAGAGGAATTTGAAAACAACGGAACACGAACGTGATCATCAGTTTGTCCGTTGTGCTTGCAAAACGAAACAGCTGGACCAAGGGTATGGACTGCTCCTTTGGCTTCCCTTTCCTGTCTGGACGGACGCGTTGTTTGGCCATCACAAAAAACGAACCTCTGTAAGGCCAAAATTTTCGATTTCTCCTTTTTGACGATTATCCTTAAAACCCCATCATCTGGGCCGGATCACATTTATATTGTCACAGAGGCATAAGTCGTCTGCAATGTTGGTATTGACAGGTTGCAACTCAAGCCGCCAAGCTGCGCTGACATTGGCGGATTAACTTTACAGTCTTAATCTGGAAATGAGCCAAGGATCGACGCAGGGGTTGATAATGATTTCATCAAATGTATTTGTTCCTTTCAACCATGGCATCTCTCACACAAGGTAATTTTCTAAAGGAAGGAAACAATAGGAGAAACATCCGGACCATCTTGAATCGTAGCAGTGTAAGCAATGTTCATCGTCATTGCGCAGTTTGAGTCGGAGCATTGATAATCGTAGGTATTTGAAACCGAAACTCCAGACGCACACGAAAATGAGCCGCCCCAAGCGAAATTGCACGAGTCGAAAATAAGGGCGCTTGCTCCTGTATTGCTGTATTGCGCATTGAACGTGACTTGGCAGTCCACAGCATAATTGCTTCCAGAATTGTTAATATTGCACACTCTGGAGACTGAATATGCAGATTGCCCTGGCGAGCACGAAGAGCTGATGGACGTGGACTCGGTGTAGGACGTAGTAGAGTCCTGATCATTCGTATTCTTGTGTTCTGCGAGGTTCGTGGATCTTTCTGATAAGCAGCCTTGAGCTGGAGTTCCGATTTCAATGACCCATGCCGCGGAGGTTTGCGCAAGAATGCAAGCGTATAAACTGAGGAGATTCATGGTAAAATATTTTTTTGTACAGCAGGAACTGAAAACGCATTTATCGTCCTGTTTGATTAAAAAAAAAAACAACATGATATGCGGTACATTTTTATTGGCATCTCATCGATTGGTCTTCGCAGGTCATGTTTTACTTTTTTCATCGAGAGTGAGAATTAGAACAAGGTTATGTCTTTGAACTTTCGAGCGGATAAGTGCGCAAAGATTCAAAGTTTAATCTTCCAAATTGGAACCCAGTCTTGATCACCGTTTCACTTCCTTCGTTTGCTGCAGCTACGAAGCTCTGCGAAATAACAGCTTATGATCGACTTCCATTTTTTTTATAAAAGCTCACAAGCCTTTTTTAACCTTCACAAAGTATCCTTTTTCATGCGTCCATTAACCGGGATGAAGTGAAAGGATTTATTGCTAGGTTAGTTCTTTCCAACAACCACGATTCGTGGATCCTTCAAATTTTCACGACTCTCGTCCGCAGAGTCATCGCCTTCATCATTTGAATCGCTGGTTTGGTGTCTTTCGCTCCGTGACCGTTCCTTTGCAGCCTCGCCAAGGATCACGACCCGGTATACTGCACAAAAATCATCGTGCCCGCGACGGATCGTAAATTTCATATGTTTTGCTGCAGCAGCCGGCGATTGCTCTGAGTACGTCACAGTGAAGGAGGTGACTTGCAAGGTGGAGTCGGGTGTTTCGTCAACATCTGCATATGTTTGCTTCAAAACGAAACTTTCACTGATACGCTCGTCAATCACCTTCGCTGTAAATTTCGTCGAAGTCGAACTTCTTGTCACTTGCAGTTCTTGAAACTGCCCAACCGGCAACTGTAACAAGTTTAATCGTTAGATTCCACCTGCGACATCACAAGACGTCAATAAACCTTTTGAGCTCCATAAAGTAACTTTTTTGACAACATACGGTCCTGGAAAGGATATCATGAATTCTTGGGGATACAGTCCCGTTGTCGCCCAGAATGATTTTGTGTTCCTACGGACGCGTTTTAAAACAAGCAGGAATAGTAATCAGCTGCATTACCCATCTATCATATTTTCCGCTGGAAATCTGGGATCTGCAGATGTGACCATACTGATGCGAAGGTTGGGAACGTTGTCTGACATTTTTTGTTTTATTTTATTCTTTGCCAAACCAATGAAGTACATCGTCGAACACCTCGAAGAAGGCAAGTTCACTACCCGCACTGTCGCTGAACTCTTTTCGGGAATGCAGGACTCACCGAATGGGTAATTCTAGAGTATACAAACATGATCAAGCATGTTGGCCCTGGAAACCTGATTCTGGCGAACATGACGGAAGCCACAATCGCCTCAGCCCCTTCCCATATTCGGGAGGGCGCAATTTGCACCCAAGAAACCGCTCTTAAGTATGCCTCTGGTCCTTCGAAGGTTCTACTGCTTGATCCGAGCGCAGCAGAAGAACTGGCCCCAGAGGATGCTTCAAATTTCGATTACTTGCTGTTTGGCGGCATATTGGTGAGAAATGCGTTCGAATGTGAGGTTTACAAATCCTACTTGGAAGGGAGATGATCCACCTCGGGACCGCACCAAGGAGTTACGAGTGCAAGGGTTTGCAGGCCGTCATCTTGGGAGCCATCAAATGACCACAGACACGGCAGTGATAGTTTCCAAGCGCGTGGTTGACGGGGCACGGCTAACAGAGCTTCGGTATGTGGATCGGCCGGAAATCGTTCTCAGCAGGCACGAGCGAGTGCAAATGCCATTCAGATACCTTGTGGAGGACGGACAGACAGTATTGCCAGCAGGATTTGTAGATCTGCTTCGGCGCACCAATAATGACGCGCTCTTCTAAGCTTGGATAAACTATTGCAACCGTAAAACTCAGACGTAGTTTGGATTGAATGGTACCATTTTAGTCACACAAACATCAGTGGTTTCATGGAATAATCCAAACCATGATCCTAACGCGAGAGACCAACACTTACGTCAAAACCCATAGTTATTAATCTTTCCAGCCGACATTCCAGAAACGAATTAAGGTGTCAATATTTGAATTTTATGTTTCAATTTGAAGATTTTCGCATATTCAAGAAAATGATTTTGCTAAGCTCCCACAGGAGTGACAAGCAAACTTCTTCTCCGAACACTTCAACTACGAAGCCTTTCGCTGTGTGGAGATTGACTGGCACTCCCCCATCACCCCCTTACCGGTTTTCATAGTTTCCAGGATGTTGCGTTGTTCGCGAATGCTGTTCGCAAATTCCTTGACTCTTGCAATCGCCTAAAAGATATGAGATCCAAGAAAACCAGCAGGAGGAAACACAAATCTGTTCAAACTTAAAAAGCTGCAGATTTAATTCAGAAAGATCTTCTTTCAAGCGAAGGCAATTTAAGTTAGATTCATTCAGGTCGATTTCGAGTTGGGTTATTTGCTCTTTCAACTTTTCGTTATCCACGAGAAGGTCGACATTTTGAGGGTCAACATCGGCAGATATCACTGGTTTGAAAAAAAGGTCGAAAATTTGGAGTGCAATTGCGAGGATGCCAGTGGCCTGCATCATTGGGAAGACAATAGCTGCAACCAATGGATGTCGGTATTGAAAACACTCACCCGCATCTTCAAACAGTCCCATACATCACTCATGAATGCACCCGGCATGGCTCCAAATACAAGCCATAAGTTCACAGTTAGACCAACAATTCGGCAACAAAGAAGAGAAACTATATTTTGAAGCAGAGTTTGTCAGAACAAGGAATAAAAAACCTCTCTTACGAAGGACATGCCAAACGCTGATTTCTCCATTTCGGTAGTGGCGCGGAAGGTCGTTTTTTTTTTTTTAATCTGGCAACGCGAAACAAATGCGTGAGAGGCACAGATGCAAAGCAAGCTGAGATGTTGACTCACGGAAAGACGAGCTGTAATCAAAATCTTGGCACGTAGGCGTGGCAGGAAGAAGCCGAGAACACGGGCGATGAACCCAACAGCAACGACGAGCCAGTTGGCGATCTTTCAAGAAGATGCATAAGAATGTAAGCATGGATGAACAGCATGCGCAAGTGCTGCGAGCAGCTAGCGCGTATACTGGTGCGGCCTGGGGTTTATTTACCATTTGTCAGGATATTCAAGCGAATATGGATTGCAGGAATGCTTGCATTGGGATTTATGGCTGCTCTGGCCTCTGGCAGTTGCGCGACACACTGCTGGCAGTTTTGCCACCTCGATCCCTGTACCCAATCCATGCGCGCATTCCCTGCGTCCCTGCCGGAGGAATTTTCGCAATGAATCGCGATCTTGAACGCAGCATTGGATTTGACGCAGCTACAGGAATCCTCTGCGAATTGTAAATGTGAAAAAGGAGCCAGAACAATTCGCAAAAGGAGTATTGGAGAGATGCATGAGTATTATTGCCACATTCAATGAGGGGTAGGTGGACGCTCTTGCCGCAAGACCGCCTGCGAAAACGAAGAATTGATTCAATTTCCATTTGATATTCAGAAGCGAAATATAGAACAGCAACACTGAAAATGCGAAAATGAATGCGAAACCAAGATCAAATTTGAAGGTAAGTGTAGATTTCGGTTTGGGGAAGGTCAAAGCATAGACTTTAATGCTCAAAAACCAACAAGTTTGCAGAGAACTTGGAACTCACACAAAACACAAAATACCCTCCAGTGATCTCAGTTGGAAGCTAGAAATGCACTATTTGCAGTCCGGTTGCCTCTCCCGAGCTCAATATCAGGCTCCTGGACTGCTCTTGGTTTGGAGTGCGAAATATTTCCACCAGCAGCGGCCTTGGCAGAGAACCATTCGGAGACGCCTTCGAAGCCACAAAACAGTACACTGATGACCAAAAGCAGACCGATGAGCACAAAGGCAGCAATTGTAGCCCACAAATTAAAGTACAGGATGCGAGTGCCGAGAGGGAAGCCGAGCCATTCGTTGGCACCAAATGTTTGGTAGAACTGTACAATGTCCATGCCGTTCAAGCGTACAAACCAAATCCAACCTAGGATAAAAAATACGAGGCTGACAATTATGGAGACTAAGCCCAGCCAAATCTGGCAGACGGCGACAAAGGATAGAATGGTCGCGACTAGCATGCCGATGAGATAGTGTGAAACCTCGTCAGGTGAGTCTCCGCGCGCAAGGGCGACGGAGTATGCGACTATGTACGCAAGCTGAATGACGGCGGTGCAGCAGCCGCTAACAACGTTCTGGTCTGACATTGATGGGGATTGAACACTGCAATTCAGGGAGCTTGGCTTCTTTATCGTAATCACCGCCGATCCAAATAGTTGCCAATTTCGTAAGGGATGGTCTCCTCCTAGCAGTGGAGACGAAAAGTTCAAGTTCATCAGAACTGTCTGGTGCAAGTGTTTCAAACATGTTGCAATGATCACAGAAGTGAACTATTTGGAGAATTTACAAAACTGTGAACCGTCGGCGAAAGCTCGCAAATATTTTGAGGTGGATGATTCGCAAAAGTGTTGGAAAATAAAAAAGAAAAGAAATGCTCGCACGGTTTTCGAGAGGTTCGCAACGGATCGCGCTCGCCATCCCACGCTCACGCGCATTCGCCGCCTCAGCAGGTATGCGATCAATTTCCCCTGGGTTCCCGAGGTTACAACGAGTCATCCCTTCAACACTCCCATCCAGTCTCACCTTTCCAACAGCACCCATGCATTCTGCTTTGAAGCGTTTGCAGCCTGGCGAGGGGTACGCATAAATCTGATAAAACTCTGGCGTGGGCTTAAGCATGATCTGATGGGAATGCCAGATACGCTGTCACCTATATCCTCCAAGACGGCTCACGGAAAACCGTTTACGCGAAGGACGGCTGGAATCTTCTTGATGTTGCGCATACTTATGGAATCGATCTAGAAGGTTGGGAGCCTTACAATGTTTCGTCTTACCTGATGTTTCAAAATCCACAATTACAATGTCGACCAACGCAATCAACAGGAGCCTGCGAAGCATCGTTAGCGTGTTCCACATGTGAGAATCAAGACGTTGAATCAATTACTGAACTTCTCCCAAAAACAAGGCCATCTGGTCCTGGAACAAGAGTTCTACAGCAAGCTCGAAGAGCCCACTGATGAAGAAAACGACATGCTTGATTTGGTTTGAGCCTGAATAGTATGTACTGGATAAACGGGTTTTAACGAATACGGCTGCCAGGCTTTCGGACTGACGGAGACTTCGCGGTTGGGCTGCCAAGTCGTTATGTGCAAGGAACTGGACGGACTAACTGTGCGCATTCCAAGTGCATCGCGGAATATTCAACAAGAGAAGCTCAAGAAATAAACGGCACAAAGCTTCATTTGCATCATTCACTTTTTGAGCTGCTCCATGACCTCGTCAGCAAAACTGCTCTTTTTAGCCTCCACACCCTCACCTACAACGAGCCTTTTAAACTCAACCACCGACACAGACTCTAGCGCGTGCTCGCATCGAAATGCTTCCAGCACATCCTTAACCTTTCCGCCTCCCATGAGAAACGGTTGCTCGAGCAACACTTGCGCTTCCAAATCATCCGATGACATTCGCATCCGATTTTCGCCCGGAACTTCATTGAGGGAAACGAAGACTGGCGACAGCCCCACAACCTGTTGCGCAATTTGCCGCGCGAGTACACGCGCTTTTTCGCCAACAGCACCCATCGGTTCAAAGCGCAATGCCGCCACAGCGCCAATTTTGCCCGTCGTTGCATCTGCTCCTCCATGGGCATACGCGCCAAACAACACAGTTTCCACACTACCGCCACGCACTGCCCGTCGAACGCGAATATTCTCTCCAACTTTCGCGACGGTTGCCGCGATGCGAGCGTCGTCTTCGACGCTGAAGATCACCTTCAAGGCGTCTTCCTGGAGATCCTCCAACAGGTTTTTCGAAGTCGCCGGCGTCACAGCGACAGCGTCACGCGCCGCCGCGACGAGCTGTGCAAATACCGCCGACCTTGCTACGAAGTCAGTCTCGCAATTGACCTCCACGATACCCGCATTGCGACCGCTATTGCTGCACCACACTCCAATGAGACCTTCGCGCGTCGTACGTGCGGCTGTCTTTGCACTGATACCGGCTGGTGCCTCTACACGAAATGCTGCCAGCGCCTGCTCATAGTCGTTACCGTGCGCTGAGAGTAGACTGCGTGCGCGCGCGATCGACACATCCGTCTCCTTGCGGAACCGCGCAACCAACGATGCCAGGGATGAACTTTTTACTGTGGGTGCTGTTGCGGTTGTGGATGACGCCGCCGATGCAGTTGACAGATGACGGCAACGACGGAGAAACAGACCTCTCATATGCAGTTTTCTCTTTTCACGGAATGGGGAAAAAAAAAAAAGAGTTATGCCTTCAGCGTGGATCGAACACGCTACCTTAAGATCTTCAGTCTTACGCTCTCCCAGATGAGCTATGAAGG
>JADHYT010000489.1:0-11759 GCA_027604725.1 Entophlyctis luteolus
GAATAAAAAAAATGATTTTTGGGGTTTTTCTCTGCGGCGGTGAACTTATCCACATTTTTAGTTTTTCTTCGGAGAATACGGATGACCCGACGTCATTCCGTAACAGAAGTTAAAAAATGCTTAAATACAGTAAGATAAGAACTAAAAATTTGGTAGCATCATTTTCTGTGAGTGTGAACAGTGCGGAGGCTCTTCTGTAATTTTTTATTCAACTGCCTTCAGAAATTCAACACTCACAAGAAATCTTTGTTTTCAAAACTCCTTAATTTTCATCTGATTTCGTTTGATTGATGCAATAAAACAGATAGTTCTCAATCCACGCTTGTTTGAGCGATCCTTCCTTCCAAGCGTGTTGAGGCATCCCTTCTTTTTTTTGTGCAGAATCCTGAGGCCAATTCCTATCAAGTGTGTTTTGAAAACAAACTGAATGAATTTAAAAGCAGTTTGTCTTTGCTTCGATTTCCTACATGATGTCATCTATTATGCCCGTGAGATTTGGCTTGGTTTTGTGGTGGGTTGTGCTTTTGGTTTTTGTTGGTGAGTGTTGAGCTGAGTTTCTGTCTTTGGATGACGTTTGTTTTTGGGCTAATACCATAAGTTATGACTTCTGAATCAAGGACAAGTTGGAACAAAGTTGCCGTTGTTCAGCCAGGATTGGTAGACGTGTAATTTTATGTATTCTTAAATCAATGGATGAAAAACAGTCAAACTTTTCCAATAGTTCACAGGATGCACTGCATCGCCATTCAACACAGTCTTGCTTGGCAACAAGTGATATAAACCTGCCATTCGTAGGTTATTCACCAACAAGCTGTCAACCAAATAAAGCGACTGTATTTAAACACCGTTTATGATATGGGCTTCGTGCCAACAGCCGCGATGATGGCGTTTGCGAAAAATGATTTTACTACTCGTGTAATGATGGCAATAAGGCTGCAGTGCTCGCACGTAGAATTAAGTTCGAGAGGATGTCGCTCCTGCTCGTCCGCCGCCTCGGCCCAGGCCTCGCCGCGTCCGCTGCCGTGGCCATCGCCGCATCTGCCGCATCCCCCGTGCCGCTCGCGCCAGCTGCGATTGTTTTGGGCCTCGCATCCAACGCACTCGTCGCCCGCGCACCTTCCCTCGCGAGCGCCCTAAAGCCAGGCACCGCTTTCGCTTCCTCCACGCTGCTGCGTGCCGGCATCGTCTGCGTCGGTGCAAAATTGTCGCTTGTTTCCGCCGCGCATTGTGGGTTACGCGGTTGCCTTGTAACACCGGAGCTTCTTACCCCAAACGCAAGACGCAACCTTGTCCCTCCCCGTTATCGTTCCGACAATGGCCGCGTCCATGACGTCCGTCGTTCTCGTGGCACGCGCACTGCGTCTTCATCCGCATTTTGGGCTACTCATGGCCGCTGGCACTGGCGTGTGTGGTGTCACTGCCATTAGTACCGTTGCCCCCGTCATCAAAGCCCAGGAGGAGCATTTCGCGATTGCTATCGCAAACGTACGTAAGCTTTGGTTTTTCTTCATGTTCCGACATTTTCTGGCAGGTGGTCCTGTTTGGCATGCTTGCGGTGTTGGTGTACCCAACCCTAGCTCATTGGCTTTTCTTCGCCCCCGCCGATGATGACACCACCTCCAGTCCGGCGTCCGACAGTGATGCCACGAACAAAAATATAAAGTCGCCTGGCCTATCTCCAAGCACAAAAGCTGGTCTGTTTCTAGGCGTATGTATCCACGACTCTGCTCAAGTGATTGCTGCGGCTATGTCCTTCCGCGACGCATATGGCAACGACACTGACGCCTTCAATTCTGCAACTGTTGCGAAACTTACGCGGAACATGCTACTTGTTGGTGTCGTACCCATCCTTGCCATCGCGAACCAGCAGATGCACAATGCAGGCACCGGTGTCGCTTCCGCTGCACTGTTGTCTGCAAAGCATCCACCACTCGTTCCTCTTTTTGTTGTGGGATTCCTCACAGCCGCCGCCCTGCGGTCGCTGGGTGACGCGTACTTTGGCTCGCCATCGGTCTCACAGAATAAACAGGAGCAGCAACAACAGCAAAAACAGAAGTTGCAGTGGGAACGCTTTGTCTTAATGGTCGGTGACACACTCGGCACGAAAGTATGTCTTGGAACCGCCTTGGCAGCGCTTGGCCTCAACGCTAGCCTCGCCGGTCTCCGTCGCGCAGCCAGTCCAAAGACGTTTGTTGTTGGCGGTATCGGCGCGGCTGTTGCCGCCCTCACAGGTTTTGCTTGTATCGAGGTTATGGACTGGCGCTTGCGGGCCCTTACTTGAGTCACAGAAATGTTAACAAAAATCTGACGTATTAAAGGCGAACGAGCACGGATCGCCAATTATCGATCTTGTATTGTGTAAATCCTGAATGAAACCCACGAGAAAAACCTGTTTATGCTGAATTGTCGGATTGCTGGAATTCCAAGAGTCTATTCAGAATTGCAAACAAAACAGACAAATATTCGTAGCATTTTGTCTGTGGAACCCATGGCTTGATCAAACTTCAGAGTGGGGAAAGGCAAGTAGCGCACGACTCGAAAGAGGCAGGTAGCCACAGGATCACTTGTATGCGACCTCAATATGATCCAGAAGGACCGTTCAAACGCGATGAATTGTTATTGCGGGAGGCCGAGAACGCGCACGGACTATATCGCAAGACGCGAACAAAGATCTCAAAATGGAACAGGACTTGTCCGCCGTTCTGGACACAGACGCTGGCACGCACGCACCGCACTTTCATCTTTCCCTCGCTGACTCCCATGCACCTCTCCATACAGACTTTCGTCAGCGCTCAAAGTCTCCTTCCGGAACCGCCGTGCGCCGATCCAACTACGAGCGGCCTTCCGCACAACCACAGTCCAATGACGCTCTTCACCAGCAAGGTCCCGACGTCCACATGACTGGCGACGACGCTGGAAATCAAATCCCGTCGTACAGGTCAAACGGTGGAGCCAACTATGCGTCCGGAGAGCAACACCAGCAGGACGGTTCTGCAACCGCATCAAACAGAAATAACAGAGTGTATGTTGGAAATCTCGCCTACGAGGTGAACCACCGTTCTTGTTATCATTTAATATTCATTATTTTCTGCGTTGTGCACTTCGGTCGAAACGGTTTTAGGTTGGATGGCAAGATCTCAAAGACTACATGCGACAGGCAGGCGACGTCGTCTTTGCGGATGTCTTGACTCTTCCTGGTGGTCGATCAAAGGGATGCGGAGTTGTGGAGTTTGCCACCGCGGAAGAGGCGGCGCGCGCCATCCGCGAACTGAACGATACACCGCTCATGGGCCGCCAGGTGTTTGTGCGCGAGGACAGAGAACCAGACATCAAATTCAACGGCGACAGACCTCGCGGCGGAGGCAGTGGCGGAGGAATTGCTCGCAGCGGGCCGAACCCTTCCGGCGTGTTCGTTTCGAATGTGAGATTTTCGAGCTCATCATGCATTGATCTGACAACTTGCCAAGCTCCCTTACATAGTCGCTTGGCAAGATTTGAAAGATTTGTTTCGCCAAGCCGGAAATGTTGTGCGCGCAGATGTTCAAGAAGGCCCCGATAGACGTTCGAAAGGCTCTGGAATTGTGGCATTCGAGACGCCGGAAGATGCCCAAAATGCCATATGTAACATAACCTTGTTTTTCTCTCCGGTTTCATCTTACATTAACTCCCAAGCAATGTTCAATGGCTATGAGTGGCACGGTCGGAGGATTGAAGTGAGAGAGGTGGGGTTTGTTGTCTTGTTGCTGTGTCGTTGTCTTTGCCTGCACTGCTTGTCGTGGAGTGCACAAAGTTTTGGGGCTTTCGCGCGGTAGTTTTAACTATATGGTTGTTTAGGATTTTGGATCTCGCAGCGGCGGTGGCGGTGGTGATGATCGCGATTATCCACGAGGTGGTAGGTTTGCAGATGGTGGTCGTGGTTGTTACAAGTGCGGAAAGCCCGGGCATTTCGCGAGAGATTGCAGAGAGATTGGTGGTGGTGGGTACCGTGACTATCCGCCCCCGCCGAGACGCGACTACTATGATCAAGGTGTTTCGGTGTTGTTGATTGCCAAGTTTGGGTGTTGCTAATACCTGATGCTGGACAAAGGTCGTGGATATGGTGGTTATGACAGAGGTTACGGTCCTCCCAGACCTGGACCGTATGGGTACGATCCTCGCGGGTACGATTATGGTGAGAAAATGATTGTAATTTCAACCTTTTTTGACTACTTTTCTACCGTAGGCCCAGGTTATGGTGGATACGGACCGCCGCCTGCGGGATATAGAGACTATCCTCCTGCACGTCCGGGTCCATACGACTATCCGCCCCCACAAGCTCGTGGCCCACCTCCGCAGATGGGAGGTCCAATGCCTCAGTTTGACTACCAAGGAATGCCTGTTGCGGGCAGAGAATATCTTGCACCACCTCCGGTTCATGGCCAAGTACCAAATATTTACGGGGATTTCCGTTGATTGCGATGGTGAAGGTTTTCAGATTTCTGAAATACAAGTACACCCTGGGAAATTTATGAATTTCAGCTTTTGCCATGATCGGTGTTGAAGATATTAATTTTTTAAATTTCATCAGTCGCTGATTCTGGAATCTCGCCAATTTGCGAAAACTTAATTGGTTTTATTACAATGTGATTTATGCAAGAATTTCCGCGGGTCGTCAAAACTGTTGGTTAATTTACAATTTTGAAAAAGTACCCTCGGCCCATGTTCGACACTGTGTTTCTGGTTGACTAATGTCACGACAAACCTCCACGGCCCAGCGTGTTCAACCAAATCTTCGGAATTAGGTCGTTTGCGCTGTCCGATTCCGCGTTCCGCACCTCCTCCCTTCGATTTCGCAGCTGGCGGTGGCTTCGTCTGGTCTTACCGTTGTCCACCAGCAATGAAGCCGGGGGGTGACGAAGAAGGTGTTGGCGGTGATGGGCTAGTTCGCTTCATAGAGATTGAAGAATTTCCGGTGAGGACGGCTGTCATCGCTGGCCGCGGTACCACTTTTTTTCATTCCGGCAGCGCCGGCGCGCGGCCGCCGCCCGTGACGGAGTTGCACAGCAACGTAAGCAAACATCCAATTTAATCAGATCGCACTTATCCAAAAGGATTTTCGATCGGACACGTGTAAGAGGCACAACATGGAAACCGCAGTCACAGCAACATGCACGCCGCCAGCACTGCCACAACCAGCGCAAGTCCTTCCACGCTTCCGGCGGTTGCGCTTGTCCTTGTATTTGTGCTTGCGCTTTTGGCAGAAGAGCTTCCGCCAGCCGAACTCGCGCTCGCGCTTGTCGGAGACGACGTGCCCCCAGCCGAAAGTATAGCCGATGTCAACGCAACGCCGTTGCCAGGCGTCAATCCGTCGCTGGCAAGAGCGAACCCAACTTGCTTGTTTCCGTAATCAAACACCGTGAAGTACTTTTTCATAAATACGTCTCCAAATATCCAAGTGCTAGTGAAAGTTCCGGACGGTAGAGCTGTAATGCCTGATATAAAAGAAAATCATGAAGAACAAAACGTGGAACGAAAAAAAAAAAAAAACTTGCCTAGAGCGCAATATTGATCATCTTTGAAAATATAATCTGAATGTGACAAGCTAAATGAACTTCCGCCTGACCCAAATGAAAATGAAAATGATGGAAGATCCGCCACATTTGAGCATGACACAACATATATGCCGTTTCCGAAATCTCGCAAAGTTGTGACGGAAGACAATTCAAGCAGGATGGAAGAAAGAGTAGAACTGTCCACAGCAATTAACGTCGATCCACTGTCTATAACCACTTGAAGACCTGATGGACCTGCGAGCGCAACAGTACCAAAGGAAGCAGAGGCAACGTTAACTGCCCAGAAAAACAACGCATTCTCAGTAGTTCCGTCCGAATTCATCATTGGTATGCTCACAATAGGAAAAAAATCAAACGATCCGGAATATAGGGTAGTGTCGGCGATTCCAACGCTTAAGATTCCTCCGTTTGGGTCGCTCGACTGAAAGTTCGATATCACAGAAGATTGGTTGAACCACAAGCAAAAGTAGTTGTTATTTAGTAGTCCCTCCGATGCCAGATTTGCAAGAATCGTCGGAGATTCGGTACTTAAAATTCCCGGCTGAATTAAGCCACCGGAATATGCGAGGCCGAGAATGCCGTCGCCCCCAATCTCCATTTCATTGAGCATATCTGAATCTTCAGCAGTGACCATAAAAACAGGTTGTGACACTGCAGTCAGTCCTGCAAATCTTGCGGTGTCTGAAGCAAAGTAACCCTCTACAGAACCAAGTCCATAGGATAATATTGCAGGTGTAGCATCAAGAACGGTGTAGGAGGACGAAGAGGCAGGGTTGAAAAATTGGCCCTCAGGTGGGCATGAAAAGCATCCTAAGACTGGGATCCAGAATACCGCAGAACCGGTGTCGATGTTTACCAAGAAGTTTTGGTTGTTTGACCCGACGGAAATGGTAGTGAAATAGCCAATGTCCTGCAGATTGATCAAGGATACGCGGCGCGAAGGAGTCTCATCCGGAGTGGAAGACAATATACCAGCGTATTTGGCAGCCACGGCACTCGCCTTTGCCTGGAGGGTCTCGATGAGGGATGTGTTTCCAGATACAACGGGCCTCCGACCGAGACTGACGGACCTGAATGTGTATTTGGCAGATGCAGACGATCACCATGATGCGATGCAGCGCAGGTACTCACGTGCCGGCGACGGCGTCGAGCAGCAGCAGTGCGAGGATCCTGCAAAGATGGAGACGGATCAACTGCATTTGATTGCCGTGTATGTTCGCTTGCACGCTGCTCCCGCCACGAACCACCTATGCAATACCTCAGCCGTCCACTCCACTAACAATGCTCAAACTTGCTGTTTCATTAAACAATCATAACCGGCCCCACAACTCTTCTGATCCGACTGTCAACCAGTTTCTGATACGTCTGCGCTTGCCATCGCCGAAGTACGTTCGCCGAGAGATGGCCGTAGAGTCTGTCTATTTCCGCTCAATCATGGTCAAATTATGTTATTATCCGGAAATTGTAGTAATGCAATAGTTTAAAAGGCAAGAGCTTTAGCATCATCCAAATGGAAATCCGGTACACTGCCGTCAGTAAGATCATCCATTCTTTGGTGTTTCCGCAGTATTTTTCTTCATATCCGCTGCTGTGGGCCAAAGAAGAAAATGCTTAAGCAGCCTGCAACCAGTAAATCTTAAAGTACAGCATCAAATTGGAAGGTTGCTATGTCGCCTTATTTATATTTAGGAATAAATCCGCTTGTACTCAAATATCGCCGTTAATGAGACCTCGGATGGGTCTCCAAGCACCTCTCCTTCAACTTGCTCTTCCAAATCGCGTTTTGGATCTTTCTTACCAATATGGCGCGTCTTAAATTGTTCTGGCGTAATCTTTCCTTCCTCAACAACAGACTGTTCAGACAATTTCAGCATTTTCTGAAAACCGGCAGACGTTTTGAGCCTAACAACCCACTTGGAGAAATAGTTTCCAGGGCTCGCTTCCGATGGAATGAAGACGAGATTTCCCCTTTAGAAACCACACCGGGTGTTATTTGCCGTTTATGCGGACGACAACTGCTGTACCTTTGTCCAGCTGAAGTTGCAATTTATCAGGAGAATTCTTTTCAATGTAACAACCTCAAGAGTTTTTCGAACATCTATATTATAGCGTCACCGAAGCATGTTGTTCTGGTGATGGAGTTTTGCAGCAAATGGCATGGGCTCTTCGAGTGGGTCAGAAACTTACAAATCTCTGTACTGAAGGTGAAAATCAAACTTTCTCGCAGGCCTGAGCGCATAAGCAGTGAATGACCATTTGACGAAATACCACAACCTTTATGGAATTTAACTTGCACGAATTGGTGCATTTATTCACTTTTTTGTCAACATCCGGCAGCGAAACTTGTCGGTCCCCTGGCACTAACCACTCAAACAAACGAAGCCTCATCTTCTGGGTGGAGGAGGTGGCGGTGGTGCAGGACGCCTGGTGATACTAGTATTCCCACCACCCATGTCAGCCCAATATCTTATCGGTGGAAGATCCGTGTGGAACGACCAACGGCCATCCACTTCCATGCCGTTAGAAGCAGAATAACCGCCGTTTGGCTTAGCAGGAGTCACTGGTGGTCGAGGTGGTGCAATTGGTGCATTCTGCTGCTGTGTTGATGGAACAGGTCGAGGAGGGGGTGGTGGAGCCGGGGACGAGTGCGTGGGTTCCGGAACAGATGCACTGGGACGTTTTGGAGGGGCAGGTGGGGGTAGGGAGAAAGATGCGGCTGGAACGGCTGGCGGCACCGGCACCGACCGCGGCGGGGCCGGAGGTGGAATGTTTGCACGCGATGGTGGGGGTGGTGCCTGACTTTGTGGCTTCGCTGCAGTGGGCGGTGGAGCCTGAGCCTGCGGCTTCGCTGGTGGCGCGGGACCTTCCAGACGCGTTGATGATATTCAGTACAGTCGAAGTCGAACATTTTGCAAACACAGATACGAACAAACCTGGTGAAGGTTTTGGGACCAGCGATGGCGCGCCTGTGTTGGCCGTCGAGCGTAGCGTGGGCATCCCGCCGGCAAACAGCCCGCCGAGTTGCGGAGCTGGTGCCGCGGCAGGACCCGAGGAGAATGCTGCAGACGATCCTGGCGGCCGCGGAATAGGGACGGAACCGGATGATACGGAGGAACCACCTTTCGGAGCTGCACGGAGTTGCGTAGCTGTGAGACACGAGAATATTTGTTGCAGGAAACAAAGACACGCACTCTCGAGGACTGGCGCAGACCGGTCGTTGGTGACGGTCTTCTTTAGCTTAGCGCCCTTCTGGATGCTCTTAAGCAGCTGGTTCGGCGCTGCAGGAGGCGGGCCGCTCGGTGCGGGCGGCGGAGGCGGGGGCGGGGGCGCTGGCATGGCGCGAGTCAGATTGATTCGGCAGTTTGTTCACGGCGTCGCCTTGGACGCTTCCCCTTCATCGCTCGCAAAGCCGCCCGCGCCGTCAGCCATGCGCATAGCCCACTCATTATACACGCTATCCATCGCCCGCTCGCACGACCGCAGCACCTGCATCAGCGTTGGTCCTATCGCAACATCGAACGCATGGTGTGCGCCTGGCACTTCCAAATATCCCACACTAACTGCGTTTTCCCGGCTCAGCTCTGTCACAAATGCGCGCACCAGTTCGGGACTCACTACGTTGTCGTACGTCTTCATTGGATTTTAATAAGTGAAGTGGCAAAAAGTAGATGGTGGCAAACTTACTCCTTGCACAATGAAAAATGGCGGAAGTTTCTGCTGCCGGTCTAAAACCGGAATTTCGGTCAATAAGCTCATCGGATCGCACCAAGTTTTGACTCCCATTCCTGAAAACCGAATAATGGATTCTTTGTCCGTCATTTTCACAATGGACTCTAAAAACCATCTAGACCAAGCTAGATTTGCCCAAACATATCCTACTGCTGGGTAAATTGGAAGACATGCTTGTACTTCTGTGTCGACCTCTTCAAATCCAGGTTGAAATTGCGGCCAAGCACTTGTCAACGCTGCAAGAGCACACAAATTCCCACCGGCACTTCCACCACTAATTGCTATAAATTCAGGATTACCGCCATGAATATGCGAGTTCTTTTTAGCCCAGCGAATCACACGTTTGATGTCGACAATCATATCAAACAATCGCACACGAGGCGCAAGCCGATAGTTTATATTGAGAACAACCCAATTAGCTGAAGACGCAAAATGCCGACATATCGGAAGAGTAGGCAGTCGCTTGTCGCCAAACAACCACGCACCACCGTGTATGTATATGAGAACTGGACGATTTGCGTGGCCAATTCGCCGCCGGAGAATATCTAGTTGGAGAAATCGGAGAGCGGAGACACCACCAGCGGCGTCAACTTCGCTCTTTGTTGCGTACGTCACTTAAATTCGGTTTTTTCAGTTGTTTGTACACCAAATGCCGTTCAATCGGGCTCACCATCTTTGATATGTTCCAATGTATGCGGAAGAACGAGTCCGCCCGTAAAGCACTCAAACGCGATTGGTAGGGCACTGGATTTTTGACAAATTACAGTAAATGGCTATGTGCACGTGACAAAAATTCAAAATTCAAGCGACAAGGAAACTCATCACCTTCGCCCAGCAATCTCATGATTCGCAGAATCCGCGGTTGCACACACGCGAGCACTGAATATTGTAGACTCTATGGTTGCTCGTGTGTGTATCGACAGCAACGCCCGTACCGCCATCGCCACCTGACTCACGTCAAAGAAAATATCCAGGAGAACAGTCCCGCACAGTCTTTTCGAATTGCTCCCAGACAGCCGTCGAAGAAGATGGATAGGAAGCATCCACTGAAGCAAGCATGCGTCCGATCCAAGAATGCCAACTGCCATCGTCAGCCATCGGTTTGCATTGAAGTTGTGCTGCAGCCGTTCGGGATGAATTCCACTCACGAGAGATGCAGCAACACGAAAGATTTGAAGTATAGAAGTCCGACAAATGTAAACAAAGTTTTTGTCGTTACATTATTGAAATTTCCCTTTTACCAGGCTGCCGTTAAATTACGTCTGAAGATTGGTTTCCTTGCTGGAAATGAAAAAGTGCAAGAGATAGTTGAATTTGCAGACCTGTGATATTAAATAAAGATGCGAAGAAATTGAGTGCAACTTGAACACACATTTCACCCGAGTATTTTCGTGCTTCAGTTTGATTCACAATCGAGAGTTCGTTACCGGTGTCTCATCCTTCTGGAGATCTGGAGAGCTAAAAATCGTCGCTAAACTAGACGTGACGCAAAGAAAGAGAAAATCCCACGACGCATCGAGCACCACCCCTAATCTACACAAACTGTCAAGCAGCTCCGTGTACAGAGTATGAGCGCTCCTTGAATCAACTCAATGCAGATATCAGGTTGAAGCCACACCAAAAACAAAAAGGATAGAGCAGCGTGTTTCGTGAAAATGACCAAAGTCATCCCTCTAACCGGTGACCGCGGTCTCACAAAATAGGGAGAAAATGTAAAAGAGTACAATTAACTTCGATGTGGGGGGAAACATGACGATAAATGTAGGGTATATGATACGAGTGGCAGTGACATTACGATTTGTCAAAGACCCCTTTTACTTTTGAATCGAGGCGACACGTGTGAAACTTAAGAAACCAGTTCTTGGGCGCTTACTTCTTCGGTAATAAGATGACACCCGAACGGCGAGTTAGAATAGAGCGTCGCGTATTGGGCTGCAGAAGCGAGTGATACGTTCCAATTGATTGAGCAGCACTGCAGAGCACCTCCATGCTGAGCACCGAATTGGCTGTGCGACACCTCCGGCGATTCCAATCGCTCAACACGAGTCAGGGTATATCTGACGAGGCATTTCGCGAAGCAGACCATCAATCACGTCGAAGGGTCTCGGCAAGGTGAGTTCAGCTGCAATCCTCCGCAAATAAGCCGCGGCTCCAAATAAATCACAACCCCTGCGCAATTCATTTTGTTCCCAAGCATCGGATCCTTTCCGTTGTGTTGCACGGCGACAGTAACTGACATGCGCGCACAGCCGCAGCTGGGTATCCAGAGACATGCAACTTGGTGCACCATCCGGAAGGTTGGCCGTTTCAGCACGCGCGGAAAAGCGGAGAAAGCGGGCCGAGAAGAGAATACCGGAACACCCTCACGCCTCGCGTAACGGTTTGGATACTGATAAACCGGCGTCGCAATGCATGTGGCGCCCGTGGACATGCAAACATTTCGATTTATTAACGCACAGCCACCTCCAACGTGCCGAC
>JADHYT010000490.1:0-11501 GCA_027604725.1 Entophlyctis luteolus
TCCAGTTCACCGATGTAGTGCGTCTCAATCTTGACCGGCTGGTTGCCAGCGTACTTGACGAAGAGGACTTCGTTGGCCATTTTCTTTCAACAAAAATCTGATTAATGTGAAAACCTGTCATTTCTCGCTGCTGCTGCTGCTGCTATTGTTGCAATTCGCTGCGAACCTTGTTTGATATGCAATCATCGGCAGTCCCAGGCCAAAGGGAGAAGGGAAGGGAATAGGGTAGTCAGTTTTCCGCTTTGTAAGGCCACCACCGTGCGACGCTTGCGGCCGCGTTGTTCCGGGATCCTGACATACTACCTGACAAGATAAACATTTGACCATTTGATAATCCGAGAAAGTAAAGGTTCACAGCAGAGAGGAGAATAAGTGGATTATGCCTGTAAGCTTTGATGGCCAAAACAAAGGCTTATAACAATGTAATGGCTTTTGTAATGAAAATGCATTAGCCAGTTCAGCAACAGCCACAGCAGCCAGCATTGCCAATGCCACACAGGACTCTGTTGGAAGGCGACACAGTGGAGCCCCTGTTGGTTCGGCAGGGAAGTCTGAAAAGAAACTAAAACACGGTTGTGAAAAAAATGGCAAGTTTGAGATGGGCGGGCCCTTTGTACTGAACGCATTCCCGGCCCTCCCGTACAGAAACTCATTCTCCCGAAGGTCAAGCCACGCGATCTTATCAGAGACGACCGCTGGATCTTCTTTCCGGGCGACGAAGTGGAGGTCATTGGCGGTGAAGCCATCGGAAACGTTGGGCGTCGCGGGAAAGTCCTAGACGTGATCCGTAAAATGAACTCTGTAACTGTGGAAGGACTGAAACTGGTAATGCTGTTCTTTATTTTGGAACTCTCGAACTGTAACCTCTTGATTTCGGATTCTCAGGCAAAGAAGCATATCCCGCCGAACCCAATCCGTCCCCTTGGAGGAATCATTTCGAAGCCGTTGCCCATTCACTTTTCAAACATTAAACTCGTAGATCCACATGTGGGGTGAGTTGACCGTGTTCCACAAAGAGCAAGTATTCTAAGGCGAAAAAAAAAAAAGGAAAATCACGGACGCAAAGCTTATACACAAATTCAACAAACTCACTGGACAGCGTGAAACAGTGCGACTTCTCAAGGCGTCTGGAGCGACGCTGCCTGTGCCCGCTGACGATGGGCCTATTGAGAAGTATGAAAAAACCAGTCCGCTCGACACTCCAGCAGACGTCGTCAATGCAGTCACTTGGAGACCAGATATCCTGAGCGTCCCGTTTCCCGCAAGATTTTTGAATCAAATGGAGCGTAACAAACGCATGAATTCATCGCGGGGACAGTTTTAAGCTTTATTGGTGGCAGCCTTACTTTTTATTTCGGTGGAATCCTGGAGATCGAACACGTATTTTCTTGATTCACAATAACCTGCCGAGATACTCGGCATTTGGGTAATGCAGTTGCAGCTGCTCCCATTGCACAATAAACCTGTCGCAGATAGGATACAGTATTTTCCCAGAAAGCGAAAGACTGTTGACACGGGTGAATGACTCGACGTACACAATACGCGTTCTTTTCAATGGCTGAAGGAAACATCCATCAAAAGAACTCAATCAAAGAAAATGACGCTCACGCGACATAATAATGATGCCAGGCAGATAGGCACGCAAGTTCCGGGCCCGTTGCACAGAATAACATCTGGCCAGAACGCGAACCAGACGAAGAACGCATGTAGGGTTGCAATGAATGCGGACAGAATCGACGATAACCACGATTGCCCAACTGCGCGGGCGCGGGGGATCGAGACAAAGCTAGAGTTGTTCGTGAGGTGCGGGTTTTGGGCTGAGGCGATCGAGTCTTCGAATGTGCGCGCCTGCTCAAGACTGAGCGAATCCGAATCTGCGGCAAGGTAGACGCGGCGCGTGATTCTTGCGGCGTGTGGAGCAAGGGCTGAAAGAGCGTGGGAGAGAATGGCGCGCATCTCGGCAGAGTGCCCGCCGCTGCCGAGGACAACGAGGACGACGGGGTTCGCGACCACCGCATTAGCATCCGCGGCATCAGACTCGCCAGCATCAGCAGCATCAGCAGCATCCGCGCTGCCGCCGGCATCGTCGCCTCTGGGCATGGCAGCTATGCGTTGGACGCCGGATCGGGGCTTTCTGAAAAGGAACCAACAAAACTGACAACTCGCGCACTGGCACTCCCACTCGCACTCGCGCGCACAACCGCTCCATCTGCCGCGTCAGCATCAACGCGTCCCCGCGCGGCTCTGCTTCTTGCTCTGGTTGCTGCGCCGTCCGTCCCGTCTGCCGTTGCTGCAATTGCCGTACGCCACGCATCTGGCACAGGCTCCACGCTGGCTGTTCTCCCACGCGCACCCGCGCCTGCGCACACTTCCGCGCTTGCCTCCCCGGCTACCCGCTCCCGCAGGCGACCTCAGACTCCCCCCGTGCCAGCTGCAAAGTTGACAGAAACAATTGCGACGACCATGTCCGCTTCCGTCTCGCCCATCGCCGCCCCCGTCCCCGATGCGTCCGGACCATCTCCTCCGGCCGATCCAGACATCCGGTCCGCTTATATTCGCGACGCTGGTTTGTGAATTTGCCCCATGATTCGACAATCTGAACGTCCACCCGATGTCCGCTTTTAAAAAATATTGATTAAATTAGATTATAAAAAAACAAACGAAGCAGATTCGTCGAATCACATTGACTCCGACGGCAGCAGTGACGCGTCGCTGTCAAGGAACCCGCGGAAACGCGCCTTGATTCCTGAGAAACGTTCACGTGCGCAACAACAGTCGATGTCCGCGAACAAGAAAGGAAAGCAAGCGATTAGTGATGACGACATGGATACAGATGACCGCAGCGAAACGGGAGAGGAGCCTGAAAGCGAAAACATCGATGGCGACGATGTGCCGTTGCCAAAATCAAAAAAGGTCGGCTGCCACATCTTTAGTTTTGTCCTAAACAACGATGCCCGGGCCAAGGTCGAAAGTATGACGCCGAGGGCTAAAGCGAAGGATTCCGTCGTTAAACGGTCGAGCGCGTCGAAAAAAAATGCTGCTGCCGACTTCGACTCAGAGTCTCCGACAAAAGTGAAGAAAGAACGAACGCCGATGAAAAATAAAACATCAAAAAAGGAGGCATCTGTGAAAAAGGAAGCGAAGAATTCACCTGCGAAAAAGAATGGTGCGAAATCGGACCTGGAAAACGGTGTTAAAACGGAAAGCGCCACTGCGAATGAAGAGACCGATGACGAAAAACATCAGGAGGATGATGAGAAAGAGCAAGAGTACGCGTGGTGGGAGGGAAACTTCGACAATTCAGAAAAATGGCAAACCATGTCTCACAATGGCCCTGTATTCCCGCCCCCGTACGTTCCTCACGGTGTCAAAATGATATACGACGGTATGCACTTTGGGGTGTTGTTTTTCAACTTACTATCAAAGAAAAAAGGCGTCCCCATCCAACTTGAACCAGACTCTGAAGAAGTCGCGACTTTTTTCGCCGGCGTAATCGGGACTGATTATGAGAAAAACCAGACGTTCTGCAAAAACTTTTTTGCAGATTTCTTGACTGTTTTAGCTCGCGAGAAAAAGGTTTGTAGATTGCGCATGGATCGAACAGAAAGAATTTACGTTCTTACAGCCTTCACCCATAAAATCTTTCGAAAAGTGTAATTTTAATCCGATTGTGGAACACTTAGCAGAGTTGAAGGAAAAGCGGAAACAAATGACAAAGGAAGAAAAGGCCGTTAGTATATTTTTTTTCTTACATATTTTTTTTTTTTTTTTTTGTTCCTGTTGCATTATTGGTAAAGTCTTTGAAAACGCACCATAAAACATTAGCTGATCAAGAAAGAAAAGCAAGAATTAGAAGACAAGTACGGGTGGGCCATCTTTGATGGACGAAGAGAGAAGGTGGGAAACTTTCGCATTGAACCTCCTGGCTTGTTTCGTGGACGTGGTGATCATCCGAAAACAGGTACATTAAAGGTATAGTGTTGCAGTTACTGTTCGTTGCAACGTCGCACCAAACCTTTTCATGAAAGCTGCGCGTTCAACCCGAACAAGTCACCATCAATATTGGCGAAGATGCGGAAGTGCCACCGGCACCGGAGGGACATTCTTGGGGAAATGTTGTCCATGACAATACTGTGGCTTGGCTTGCGACTTGGAAAGAAAATGTCAATGAAAACATCAAGTATGTGCTCATGGCAGCAACATCCAGTTTGAAGGGACAGAGTGACTTGAAAAAGTTTCAAAAGGCAAGGGAGTTGAAAGTAATGTTTACTTTATCAGTTTCGCCGACATAATATGCCAAAAATAGAACCACATTGACAAAATCCGGAAAGATTATACAGAGGGTCTAAAAGACAAATTGATGGCAAAGCGGCAACTATGCACTGCGTTGTACTTCATCGATCGTCTCGCTCTCCGAGCTGGAAACGAAAAAGGGGAAGACGAAGCCGACACTGTCGGTTGTTGTTCACTCCGACTCGAACACATGACTTTGGAACCGCCGAACAAAGTTATTTTCGATTTTCTCGGTAAAGATTCTATTCGATACTACAACGAGGTAGAAGTTACGGATGCGGTGTTCAAAAACATCATGATCTTCAAGCGTTCCCCGAAGAAACAGGGGGACCTTCTGTTTGACCGTCTGACAACGCAAATTTTGAACAAGGACCTCACGACGCACATGAAGGGTCTCAGCGCGAAGGTGTTCCGTACTTTCAACGCTTCGTGGACTTTCCAGCAAGAACTTAATAAGCACACCCCAGAAGGCGCAACTGTGCAGGAGAAGCTGCTTGCATACAACCGGGCGAATCGGCAGGTTGCCATTCTATGTAATCACCAGCGCGCGGTACCGAAAGGACACACTGTGTCAATGGGTAAAATGCAAGACAAGGTACATTTGGATTTTATTGTGGCTTACTGTTATTTTTCAAATTTACTGACTCTTTGCTAGACGTTGGGACTAAAATATGAGAGAAGTTTGGTCAAAGCTGCTATTCTTGAAAATGATCCGAAACTGAAAAAGTCGCGACCAGAGCTTGCCGAGGCGGAAAGTGATATCGACGGTGAATTCATTGCCCGATATGAAAAAAGCTGCCGGGAGAAGCATCTTGAGACCGAAAGAAAAGCGCTGGAAAAAGAAAATGAGCGAAGGAGGTCAGAAGGACAGACAGAGATTCGTGAGCTTGAAAAAAGGAAAAAGTTTGTTTTTGGGGCCGAGGCGTATGAGGGACTGTCTGTGGAGCGGCTGGAAAAGAAGCTCGTGGACTTGAGCAAAAAGATTGAAAACGCGAAGCTCACCATGATTGACAAGGTTTGTTTTTATTTTCATTTTATTTGCGTGTGTGGAGGGGTTGGATAGCTTTGATGGTGATGCGGTAATTTTGCTGGACAGGACGAAAACAAGACGACTGCGCTTGGAACATCCAAAATCAATTATATTGATCCGCGGATTTCTGTTGCGTGGGCCAAAAAGCATGACGTGGATCTGGACAAAATATTCAACAAGAGCCTGCGGGAGAAGTTCCGCTGGGCGTCGTTTGTGGAGGATGACTGGGAGTTCTGATGCAGCTGTTTATGGAACGAGTCACTGCGGAAGGGAGCGCATCTGTGTGTGAGCGAGCGGATGAATGTCGGTGCATGCAGGCGCGTGCAGTGTGGGAAGAGGCGCGGCATGGCGGGGCCGTGTGGGTGCATCGAAGGATTCGAACACACAAACCAGAACAGACTCAATGCAGGCCATCAAATGCGTCGTTGTCGGCGACGGGTGCGTCGCCCTTCCCCCCCGCCTTCCCGCAGTCTGCCGCGTGTTGGCAGCACCGGGCACGGCTCATGCTGTCTGCATATGCGCACGCTTGTGCGCGGCGTGCGTGTGCTGCTTGTGGCGTGTTGACCCCATTGTCTTCTCCATACGCAGTGTCTAACACACACACCCCTCTGTCGCTCTCTCCCTGCCCCTCTCTATATACCTCTCCTGCAACCAACCTTCCTGCCATCCTCGCGCTCCCGGTGTCCGGCGGCTTGCTATTTCCGCGCAATCGTGCTGCTTCGTTCGAAATCATCTGACGTTACGGCAATGGACGAAATGCCTTATCTCTCTCGGAAACAGTGCGGTCGGAAAGACGTGCCGTAAGTTCTGCCTTCTGATTCTAGCCATCCAGGCACTTGCGGTGACTGCGTCGCCGAAATAGTGCTTGGAGGAGGCGGTGGTCATATTGAAAACTTGAGTGCTGATGTCCACTTCTGTTTCAACCCTTCCCCACAATAGTCCTGATCAGTTATACGACAAATGCGTTTCCCGGTGAATACATTCCTACAGTGTTAGTGGACATTCCTGTTTTTTTTTTTTTTGGTTTTTTTCTGGTGTCGGTTCCGCATATTCCCGAATGTAGTTTAAGAGGAACGGCTGACTATTTCGCACGATAACAAAACTCACACGCACATTGCAGTTTCGACAACTACTCTGCAAATGTTATGGTCGATGGGAAACCAATCAATCTGGGGCTGTGGGACACTGCCGGACAGGAGGACTATGACAGGCTGCGCCCGCTGTCATACCCTCAAACAGATGTTTTTTTGGTTTGCTTTTCCCTCGTGAATCCATCTTCGTTCGAGAATGTAAAAGCCAAGGTGGAGTTACAATCAATTGCTTTTTTTTTTGTTGGTTCCTGGGGCTATCGTTTTAACGAAAATGAAAAACTAGTGGTATCCCGAAATCAGTCATCATGCGCCTAACACACCCATGATCCTTGTTGGCACGAAGCTGGACTTGCGCGAAGACCGAGAGACGCTGGAACGTCTGCGTGACAGGCGCATGGCGCCAATCTCGTTCCAGCAGGGAATGCAAATGTGCAAGGAAATTGGCGCTGTGAAGTACTTGGAGTGTTCGGCACTGACGCAGAAAGGGCTCAAAAACGTGTTTGATGATGCGATCAGGGCAGTATTTGCTCCGCCACCAGCAAGGAAGAAGAACAAGGATGGAGGGGGCTGCGTTGTATTGGTAAGCGCCTCGTGTTTTGGTTTTTTGGTTTTGATAAGGTTGATTGACAATTTCTCCATCAATTTTTTCGTTTTCGAAAATAGTAACTTTCTGCTCCTCCGCTGTGGTCCGCTTTGTCTTTCGATTTTTTTTTTCTTTCTTTTTTTCATCAATGGCCTCGGCAACGTGCGGGCTTCTGGCTGAATGGCTTCGCAAAGATGGCTGACGTGCGGCAAAAAGGGACAAACAAAACATTATTAACACCCTTGCACAACGTGTGTCTGTCAAATTCTGAAACCAGCGACGCTAAAATTTACGGTTTAGCCCACCTGTAATCAGTTCCTATGTCGAAGTGAGATACCCCTTCTGTTATGTTCCGAATTTCGCGAGCGCTGTAGGCCGTCAGCCGGACACTGTCTGATCATGAAGTATCCTCGGCAGCACACCTCGGCAATGGTGCTACCGCATTCGACAGGGTGGGCGCAGCGGACGAAGGACGGGTCGGTCATGCTGAAAGATACCGCGGTACTATACGCGTCGAAATTCGCAGGCCTGCGCTCAACGCGCGGAAGACCCTCCGCGGCGCGACGCAGGAAGGCGCGGCGGGAAACGAACGCATACGGCAGCGGGGGAGCCGAGTGCGGTTCGTGGTTGGGAAAACGCGCAGAAGCGGCGCGCGCGGATCTTTTTTTTTTTTTTCCTTTTTTCTTTTGCGTTCGCGTCGGCGGCTCAGATCGCGTTGCGAGCGGTGCTGTACTCCCTTGCGTGCGGTGGGAGGTCTGGTATGCGCCTCTCGCCCGGCGCCCCCTGCCCCTGCACTCTCTATATATATATATATATATTTTTTTTTTTTTTTTTTTGGTTTTGTTTTTTTTTGATATCGCCTCGTTTGGAGAAATGCCGGAGCTCAGCAAAAAACGCCGCGGGGCGCCGGAGCGAGTTTTTTGTGCGCGGCGAGAGCCGTATTGACTTGCACGTTGGCCCGAAAAGGAACCAAACCCAGTGCTTGCGGGGAGCCCGCAACCTTGAGGAGGGGGGGCGGGGGTCGGGGGGCACCTGAAAAGTTTACAGTGCGTGCTTCTCGTCAGCTTGGTGTGAAATTTTATCTGCATTCTGGACTCGACTATGTCGTGCTGTAGCGTCAGAGCCAAAGCCTTGGTCTTTTGGGTACGTGGTTCCTGCCCTTACGTCGTCTTTCAGCTTGGAGGGAGGAGATTGCGTCAGAAACTTTTTTTTTCTAGTCGTATCAGTCCTTTTTCTGATATGGCTGGATGCTTTGATAGGTTCTGCTTAGGACTTTCGCGTTCAATGACCAATTCAATTGCACAGATAGTTACTCTCTCACAAATTCTTTTATTTCCCAGGACTAGGAAGAATGGAGGAGAGGAAAGAAAAAAAAAAAAAAAATTCCAAATGCGCACAGATCACGCAGGCCAAAGTTCGCGAACGCACCGCACGGAAGAAAGGAGTTCAAAAGAAAAGGTGGTGGTGGTGGGAGGGGTGGACGGGGGAGGGGGGGAAGGGTAAGACGAGCAAAAGACTGAATCATACGCGCAAGCAAAGCGACTTTCAACACGCAGAAATTATACAAGAAAATACGGCACAAATATCGTCCTCACTTGCAGGAAGAGAGAAATCGTCACTCAAAACATAAACAGAAAGAAAGAAAAAAAGCGAATGAACAACTCACAATAAGCACGCAGCTTTTGTCCCTGGGTGGTCTTTTAACTTTCTGAGGAGTGAAGACTGCGCGAATGGCATCATCAAAGACGTTCTTTAATCCTTTTTGGGTGAGGGCGGAGCACTCCAAGTACTTCACAGCGCCGATTTCTTTCGCGCGTATACTTCCTTGCTGATACTGGATAGGGGCCATTCGATGGGTTGCCAGACGTTGCACAATCTCTCGATCGTCCCGGAGGTCCAGCTTAGTGCCCACAAGAATGATGGGCGATTCAGGCGCGTGGTGGCTGACTTCCGGATACCACTGTAAAGGGGGTGGCAAATGCACAGGGAAACCCCCCAAAAAATTTTAATAAATATATAAAGAAGATAGCAGGGTTCGTAGTACCTTTGCTTTGACGTTTTCAAAGGACGACGGATTCACCAGCGAGAAGCAGATCAGGAACACATCGGTCTGAGGGTAGGAGAGTGGACGCAAACGGTCGTAGTCCTCCTGGCCAGCAGTGTCCCACAGCACCAGGTTGATCTTGCGGTTGTCGACTTGCACAATGGTTGAGTAATTGTCGAATCTGATAAACGGGCGGTGAGGCAACCGGGCGGGAAATTTTGTTCACGAAAGGTGATGAACGATCAGGAATGGCCCGCAATCACGTAAGAAAGAAGAGTAACCACGTACACTGTGGGAATGTATTCAGATGGAAAGGTGTTTGTGGCATAGCTGATGAGCACTGTTCGGGATGAAGTCGTTGACACCAAAGCGCGCAACGCAGTCGACAAAAACGAAACTCACGACAAGTCTTTCCGACGGCTCTATCGCAGAAAACGGTAGTGAGTTGATCGGGGTATCAGGAGATCGGGATTGGGAACTGGACTGACAAGCAGCCGGTTTGGCCTGTTGACAGGCGGGAAGGCAAGGACTCACCCGTCACCAACGACAACACACTTGATGGACTGCATCCGAGGGAGGGTCTGTGCGTGGGGGAATGGGCTTAGTAAGCGGGAGAAAGGGGTTTGGGGGCAGCGTGCGGACAGGGCAGGCAACGCAGCCGCCGCGTGGATAGATTGGGGCATGCAGAGAGTGTGGGAGTGCAGGAGTTGCAGGCACGCCGTGCTGGCGGGTGCAGTGGGATATCGGAGATAGATGCCTTGCGATGGATATTTGGTGCGATTTATTCGGGCGCGTTTGAGGAATGAAGACCCAGCCAATACGCAGCAACCGACGCGCCTGCCGCGCGACTGCGAACGGCGCAGTAACCATCCCCTTGGTCCATTCTGTTGCGTCTCTTCTGCCTGAAACCATAAACAAAAGTATCCGACATCTACATAACAAATCAAAGTATTAACTCAAACGCTGAAGTCGTCTCCTCCCGTCCGTGTATGTTCAAACTCAAAACTGCACTCCGTCAGACAGAACAGTCTGAATGAACCTGCTGCCCTTAACGTCAAATCCGTCCTGTGGTGCATTCAGGGCACCCTCCAGTAATTGCACAACCGCTGTTTGACTGCCGTCGTGCGCAGCTGAGTCTCCGCCACCAGTGGCGGTGGCGATGCGCGAGCGCAGTAAATCCATTTCGGCCTCGAGTTCGCGCGCTGTTTCTTGCAGGATGCGGATACGGTCGAGAAGGACTTCGGAGTCGGTGCCGTCATTGTCAATGTCGCCATAGTCATCATCGGCGTCTTCGAGGGCCGCGATCTGCTCCTCGAGGAACTTGATTCGAGCGTCCTTGCGCGCGCGGAAGGCCTGCTGAGCCTGGGACAGGAGAAGTCAGAATCAGGGGAAGAAGAAGGACGAAGGGCCGATCATCATCATCGATCGTCGCAAACAGCAGCTCACCAGGCGGTTCTGCTCGGCCCTGCGTGCACGAGCAGTGTCAACGGTGCCGTTGTCTTCATGGCGGGCCTTGGCGGCGGCGGGTGACTCGGGGGCTGAAGGCGACCGGGGCGGCGGGGCCTTGCGCTTCCTAGTTCGGCCGCCGGCACCTGCGGCGGCTGCTGATGCGGGAGCGGGGGGCGGGGCGTGGACGGGGACGGGGACGGGGACGGCAGCAGGGGCGGCGGTGGACATGGCTCTGGCTGTGTCACACGCACACACGCACACACGCACGCACTGAGGCACACACTGCACTGCACTGGGTCGAATCCACGCACGCCCAATCAAATGCGAGACGCTTTGTGCGGGGGCTCCCGTCTGCCCCCGCGCACACCACACTGCGCACTCGCTCGCACGCGCCCCTGCCGCCAGCCACCTTGTACCTGCATGCAATGCGCGCGCAACGCCCCCGCCCCCCGCGCTGCTGATTATTCATCTGCCTGCCAAACTGTTTCATTGCGAAAATTTTCCCTCATTACTAAATAAATGTTTATTCACAGCACCGTGTCCAAGAAGCTGCTGCTGCGCCGCCCTTCGGAGTCAGGGCTCTGTGCTGATGATGAAGCGTCCATGCCGCCGCCAGGGTGCACGTCGTCAGGGCCGTACCCAATTCTAATTCGCGCCGGCTTCAACAGAGACAAGCTCGTTGCTGCTGCCATTGCTGCTGCTGCTGCTGAAGAGTCCACCGGCGCCGCATCCGAGTCCGAAACCCGTAGCAGCTCGACTTTCAGCAAGTGGTTTTGCGTTTGCGCTTCTGCCACGGCTGCTTGCAAGCTGTTGACCGTGGCCTGCAGTGCCGCGTTCTCGGCGGCAAGCCTTTCGGAATTCGCCAACCCCGACAGCTCCGTCTCCAAGAAGGCTACTCGCTCCTCGAGCTCCCTGATACGGGCGTCTTTCCGTTCACGAAAGGCCTTCTGGGCCTTTTTTTTTTTTTTTTTTTTTTTTGGGGGGTGGTGCATTAATGTCCCGCCGGGTGGG
>JADHYT010000491.1:0-11498 GCA_027604725.1 Entophlyctis luteolus
AAACAAAAAAAAAATAAAAAAAAAAACAAACAAATAAATAAAAGAGCTATCAGCAGTGAAAATTCCATGGTCCGCTTTGTATGCGAAAATTTATGAAAAATGTTTTCTTGCTATCTAATCTGAATATTGAGTATGATTTCACTTTAACATCAACCCAGGATCGGGCTTAAACTAGTCCTGCGAAACTCATCCACAAAGGCCGATCCTCTGGAGGCTGTAGCTGTGGATAATCTGGAGCCCTCCATCGCCCATCTGCTTGCTGCCGAACGCACAAGCATTCTGTGTGAATCAAGCGCACTGCTTGGCAAGCAGTGCCTTCGTTAGTCTACCATGGTAAGTCATTCCGGTGATGATTTAACAGTGAATTGATCCATATCGCTCTTGGGTGGTGTTCCGTTGACTTCCGAATAGACTGTCTGAATCAGATCAGTGTCATCCGAGTAATTGGCCAGCATGCCGGCGAGTGAGTGTAATGCCACATTGGCAGGCCACATGGCGTACAACAGCCCCCAATTCCCACCTCATAACAGTTCGCCGTGTAGGTCGATCAATTCCAGTCTTATGTCATATCCATGCAGCCAGAGCGTACGATCTCGTTGTGCCAGTGGCACACTTGGGTGGGGAGAATCACATTCGCACTTGATACCACCAAGTTTCGCAGATGGCAAGAAGTTGTGCGGGTTCCTTCATACTTGTTGCTACCAACACAGTATCACCCGCAAAGAGGAGGCTATTCAGTTTAATTCCATGAACTGTCATTTTCTTGACTCCCTCTGCGCCCAAGTTCTTGGAAGGCCAGTTGATGAACAGATTCAATAATATGGTGGATGCAGAGGTGCCCTGGAGCAGTCCACTTGTATGTACAATGAGCGTGCTGTGTCTGCCCTGTACTAGAAGCTGATTGGTGTCAGATAACTTGGTGAAACTCCAGTGAGAAGCAGAAAGGTTTGACGACATTCAATTCCAAACCTGCCACTACAACCACACAAAAAGAATACTGATCACAACAATTTAAGAACAAACAGAACTGCTAACCTTGGACAAACTCTCCCAGGATTCAATGACAGAACCACCCACATGGAGATTGACAGGACCGACACAATCTTACTCCTGAAGAAAAGTCCACTTTTTGCTGAAAAGGATTAGGAACAGTAAGCTGTATCTACAGACTTGCATAAGTACTTGGAAACAGCAGAAGAAGGCTTTGCTCCTTGCATCTTCTTACGAAAGTTGATTGATTGGCTCACTGAACTTCTCACCAAAGATCAAGCTGTTTTGAGTTGTGCTCAGATAATTCTTGCAGCTGTTTTGATCATGGCGTCAATACTTAGGGTGGATATTTGGCATTCATGGCAGTCTTGTGGATCGAAATGGGCAACACGACAAAGATCACCATATCAGGAATTTCAATGCTTGTTGGGATTTGTGATTGATATCACGAACCGAAAACAAAAAATCGAAAGAGCAGCAAAATGGATTATTTTGGAGTTACATATATTATTTTATTTGAACTTCAGTAACATATGGAGCCTTGGAGGTTACTTCAGCAAAGTGTCTCTATATCAGTATTGTCTATCACGTTGTCGCGACGGTGTAAAAAAATGAAACCGAGTCAATCATTTATGGTTCTCAGCCGAGCGCGGACGGTAAAACGAAGGATTTTTCACATCCAGCGAAATCTCTTTACCTCCTTGTAGCGTTTTGTTGAAGTTGCGAGGATTCGATAGTGATTTGCATTCCTGGCTATCAAACCTCTTGTCGCTTTCAACTTCAAGCTGTTGTTGGAATACTGGACTTCTGCTATTCAGGATTCCGCGCAGCGTGAGGACTTCATCTTTGAGTACGTCTAACTCTGCCGCGTCAGTTACAAGAATTTTGATTTGAAACTCCAAAACTCGAATAATTTGTGTGTCAATGTAATCATAAATGGTGACTGATGATAGCTTGAAAAATTTGAAAAGTTTGGCAATTCGCCGCTTTCTAAGCAGAGTCAAGTCTGACGCACTCACGGACCCTCTTGCCGGGTCGCGGTTTTTGCCCGTGATCTCACTGAGAATGTAGCTAACGAGCTCCAGGAAATCTTCAATACCATCCGTATTTTGGATAATCTGCGACAAATTGGTGACAAGGTTGTACATACGCTCCCCTGCGTCGTCTATAGGCTGTGCGCTTTTCTCTTCGTCATCAAGCTCCTTCAGAATGTCGCTTGCGTCAATTTTCTTCATTTTCCCGGCCACGGACGCTTTTTCCTGTGGCGTCAATGTCCGTCCGATCCTTGCTTCTATGTTGGACGCCTTGCGACGAACATCAACTTTTTGCCTAAATGTTTGAATTTTGGCCATAATCGCAGCATCTGTCGAAGCGTCATAATTTGTTATGCGCTCTCCAAGCAGCTGCGACAGCTTGTCTAGCCTGCGCTTTCGTGCCTCTTTGGACACGGCGCTGTCGTCGGTTATATCTACGGAGCTGTCGTCATCCTCGCCACTCGAATTTTGCGACTCGACCAAAAATTGCACCTGCGGTGTTGCAGACACCGTATCGCCTGCCGCGTCCGCAGACGGCATCGCATCTTTAGTTGCAGCGCCGACACCTACAAGCCGCGCGTCTACGGTCTCACCGAGCATCCCCGCCAGCTTTTTGGTGCGCTTGTTGAGCATCCGCCGCGCGTCTACCGACAGCTCGTTGGTGGTCTCGATTGGCGGTTCCGCCAATACAATGTGGCTGATGCTCGAATCCGAGGAGTCGGGATCAGGCTGCGCTGGAACTGGGTCTCCAAATATATTTCTCCTGTTTTTGTTTTTTAGTCATCAAGATGGCGGTGAAAGTTGACCGCACAATTTGTCTATCTTCTTACGCCTTAGCGCTGCGTCGTCATTTTCGTCCAAGTCTTCGATGACTTGCAATACATCCGATATGTTGATGATAGCGACTCCTGCACCGGCATGACCGGTCCGGTTGTCGCTTTTGTCGAGCGACAGAATCCCGTCAGACGATAAAAGCACCTTCTGCATCCGCATCGCATCTTCACCGACTCTGCTCCCGAAAAACTTGTTGAGCTTCTTCTCTTTCGTGATGCGCCGCTGCTTCACCGCCCAGTTGCCGCGCACCGTATTGTCGAAGTAGCCAAACACGGCACCGTGTGCATCTACACCGTACCGTCTTAGCGCAGCAGTAAGAAGAATTTCGCGCCACTCGTTTAGCGTGTTTGTGAGCGGTGCGTCTCGGAGATCTTCCAGCAACGATATCGCCGGACGCGTATTGGGAGAGTGGATAATCAGAGTGCTGTCGCGCAGGAACTGGAGGTCGAGCGGATATGCGCTCGCAAATGAATGAATTTGAGCGTCAAAATACGATTTCGGATCTACAAATGAAAAAGTTTCTCTTTGAAAAAGACTTTCTTTTTTCTTTTTGTTACTTACCAGCTCTCCGTGCTTCATCCAACTGCGTCCAGTATGCGCTCTTCATGAAGCGCGGATATGTTACAGTCAGCAGAGTGGCCAGCACTTGCTCCTGCACGGCATCAAATAGCGACACATCCAACGCGTCATCGGCATCCAGGCGCGCGCGGATCGTGTTGCGCATGTCGACGGGCATTATCACTGGCACGGGAGCGCGCACGGCATCCACGTACATTGCATAGATGTACCTGCAGCACGTGCTCACGGCATCCGGCGGGCATGACTGCAGCGCCTCGATTTCGAGGTGCAGAAGCAGGTTCTCCACTGTGTATTCCGCCAGCGCGAAGGCCTGCAGTTGCACAATCGCTTGTTTGTTGCTAAGCAGCCCTGCGAGGCTGTCATCAAAAGTTGACACAGGCACTAGCAGCTCGGTTTCGAAAGTCGGTGCTGCCCTGTCCCTATCGTAGATGCTTCCTTCCTTTTGCGTTGGCAAGACGTCTGCGAAATGCGACAAAAAAAAAAGAATTTGAAAATTTTGAAAATAAAGTAAAATTTCCGAATCTGACCTTCCAGGCTTTCTTGGTCAAAGTATGCGACTGTCAAAATGTCATTGAATTCAATAACATTCTCGATCACGTCGTCAAACGAAAGCGCAAGAAATCCAGGACTGTAGATTTGGGCGATGACAATGGGATTTGCTTTTTCGACCTCTTCGAGGAAGCGCGCTTTGTCTGTAGTCCCGCACGCCTTATTAATCTTGCTAAACATATGCTCTGCCATGACGAGATCGGCAAGCTCTGTTTGAGAAAGAATAGAAGGAACAATTAATTATAAACAAAGTAAAAAAAAAACAAAAAAACAACAAATTAATTACCCTGAATAGTTTTGGAACGCTCGATCACAACAGGGAAAGTTACATCGCCAACTTTTGCGTAGCACTGAATAAAGTTGACGATGCGGACGGACATGCGCGACATCATGGTGAGCCTGTTTGCCTTTCTCGCCAGCGCGCGCTCGCGGTAGGCAGCTGATGAGGAGCTTTTGCTGCGGATCGGCGACGCGTTTGGGGCCAGCGACGCGAAGTCGGCAGCCGAAGCGTGGACCGACGACATTTGTTTGAGGAAAGGGACAATGACGGTGGCGAGTGGCCATGAGCGAGAGTGAGCGTTACACGGACGCGAAGCGAGCATCGACTTGCCGGAGACACGCACCACGCGACTGGAGGCCCGTTATGTCGGACACAGGCGCTGTGGGTCACAGACAAAATGGATACACACCGTGCACTGCATCCTCCGGCACTCTCGCTAGCTCGTGGTACAATCAAAAATTCGCATCAACATCGGATATTGAACCTCATTTCTGTGGTCCCGTTGGAAAACAGAATTGGCAAGGCATCAAAGATTCTCCACAGCAGAACGATAATTATGAAAGGTTATGTATTTTTTTGAAGAATTCATTTTGAAGCTCTCCGAAATTGTCGTCGGCTTTCACTGAAAACGCCCAGAGCCTATTTGATGATTTAATGGGCATTCATGAACTTTGTGTTACTAATTTCTTCTGCAAAGAATCTAATGCTGTTTCTATTTCCGTATCTTTTTTTGGGGGGGATGAAAATGTCCAATGAATTGCTGCCGTCGGTTTTTTTCAATTTTGGAAATTTTGCCATCGAAACCTTCAACCTCTTAAACAGCAACCAACCTTAACGCAATGAGCAACAGAGTGACAGCGATTCAGATGCCTGAAGGCCTCATGCAGAACAAAGCCGTCACCGGCATGCAGCAACTTGCTAAAGATTTCAAGGCTTTCCTGGCTCGCGGAAGCCTGATTGACCTCGCCGTTGGGTACGTAACCTCCGCCCGGCTGTTCATTATCGATCCTCATAATAATCAACCCATCGCCACCTCTATGTATCTTGTATCTCTGCCTCACCACTTCTCTTTTTTTGATTCTGCTTAACAACGTGCTTGTTGTTTGCAGAATCATCATTGGGGGCGCATTCAACACGATCGTCCAGTCGTTTGTCAACGACATCATCACTCCCATTATTTCGCTTATCGGGCAAAAGAACTTGGGTGAGTTGCGTTGTTCAGGATACCCTTTTGCGTCTCTGAAGGCCCAACAAGAAAATCTTTTCCTTGTCATCAAATGCAACGCAAGCAGCACCATCTGCCACACTGGCGAGAATTCCGCATATGCCACTATCGCCATCGCCCAGACCGATGGCGCCGTTACCTGGAACTACGGGCGGTTCATCCAGAACGTGATTTATTTCCTGATTGTTTCCGTTGTTATGTTTTTCGTTGTCAAAGTGTACACCCGTTGAGTGTTTCATTTCTTTTTCCCTGATATTTCGGACTGATTTTTTTCCCGTGTCTTTCCTTTTTTTTTTTTTTTTGGTCTTCCCAGAGCTTATTATCCGACCGAAGGTCGTCGCCGAGGAGGCGAAAGCAGCAACGAAAACGTGCGAGATGTGTCTGGAGGATATTCATGTCGACGCCAAGAAGTGCAAGCACTGTGGCTCGTCGCTTTAGCTCCACCCTCCAACAGATCTTTCTTAGTTGAGCAAAACGGTAAAATATTAAAAAAAATTTTATCACGAAAACCAATATGGCAGTCATCTGCATTCACAATGGCGCCCAGTGGAGTTGTGCTCGGTCGCCACAATATATGGCGAGTTATTCGCCAGACGGTGAACGCCTGACGCATTCCCTCTTGCCGCTACCTTAGTGACTCATGTTCTTACGTAGACTGGATACCGCGGCATCACAGAGCTTAACGGCGCAGCGCGGTCTAACTTGGTTTTGCAAACCTGGTAAGAATATTTGCGATACGTGCCGATCGTGAATGTATTCGCACATGTGACTTTAGAAAAATTTCGATGAACTAACAAAAGAATTTTGAAAACGGAGGTACAATTTATTTTCACAACATATCAATCACAGAACAGAAATCTTCTTGACGCCATCGTCCAGCGGCTTCTTGGGAAACACAAGCTGCAACACGCCGCTGTCGAACGACGCAACGGCCTTGTCAGCATTGGCATCGTTGGGGAGACGCAGGCTCCTCGAAAACTTGCCGTACGCACGCTCCACAAGGTGGCGCTGGTCGTCCTTGATCTCCTTGTTGGCCGTGCGCTCGCCGGATATGGTCAGCACGTTTTCCTTGATGCTGATGTCGATTTCGTCCTTCTTGACACCGGGAATGTCCGCGTGCAAGATGTATTCCTTCTCGGTTTCGCTCAGGTCCATGTACGCGTTGAACTTGCCGCCGAAGAAGGACGACGACAGGTCGCCTTTCCTTTCAGCGTTGGCGATTGTGTCCAGTACTGAGCTGAGACGTGCGAGGTCGCGAAGAACAGACATTATAAACTTTAGCTTGTCTTTTTTTTGTTGTTGGATACTGGGTTGGGAGGAATTTCGAGCTTTTATGTCCGTTCTGATGCTGAGATTTTCCGGAAGATTCTCGAAAATGCACCCAAGAATTCTTTCTCTGCGCCACCTTCCTGACGCGCACCGGAGGTTACCAGCAGCCACCAGTACTCGCAAGCACTCCGCAGCGTCAGCCCCGAAGCAAGCGGTCAAACTCACGGCGGTTCCTGCTTAGTGAATGCTACCTGCTCGCATTTTCCAGAATCTTCGGAGAAAATTTCGTGGATCGCAAAATGCATAAATTCGCGCGAAAGCCACGATTGATCATCATTGGATAGAAAGCAAAAGCAAAACAAAAACAAAAAAGACCATCGAATGTCTCGATTCGGAATCTCTTTTACTGCTGACCCCGTCGTCCGCGACCTCGCACGTCTCAGCTCAGTACTGGACACAATCGCCAACGCTGAAAGGAAAGGCGACCTGTCGTCATCCTTCTTCGGCGGCAAGTTCAACGCGTACATGGACCTGAGCGAAACCGAGAAGGAATACATCTTGCACGCGGACATTCCCGGTGTCAAGAAGGACGAAATCGACATCAGCATCAAGGAAAACGTGCTGACCATATCCGGCGAGCGCACGGCCAACAAGGAGATCAAGGACGACCAGCGCCACCTTGTGGAGCGTGCGTACGGCAAGTTTTCGAGGAGCCTGCGTCTGCCCAATGATGCCAATGCTGACAAGGCCGTTGCGTCTTTCGGCAGCGGCGTGTTGCAGCTTGTGTTTCCCAAGAAGCCAATGGACGATGGCGTCAAGAAGATTTCTGTTCTGTGATTGATATGTTGTGAAAATAAATGCACTTTTTTAACTTGCATGGAGAAGTTCGGAACACTGACAAAGTAGTGTCACCTGAACAGTATCAATGTCAACCTCATTGGTAATTCTTCCAATCAGCCCAGTGCCGAACAAATGGTCCACTACTTGGATGAAAAGCATTAGTATTAGCATTGTTTCATGAGGTTCACTATTCGAGAGAAAAAATGGTTTCAAGCGTATGCAGAAGTCATGCACAAGCACTCGGTGTGACGGCAGTTCTATCACAGTAGGGTAGCTTATCTTTAGTTATGCAAGTACGAAATTGATCAAAACACGTCCTCAAACGAAGTCGAAAGCTGAGAAGTGTCGGGTGAAATTCAAGAGTAACAACATCGTAACTTTTTAATATCCTCCACTGACAATATCCCCGAATAATTGGTGGGGCATCAGGAATGGCTTTTTTTTTCTTTTTTCGGTTTCTTTTTTCGTTATCGAGTGGGAGCGCAATTTAAAACGAAAATTTTGGAGGCACAGCAACAAATACAAAGAGAATTTCAGCGCTTATGAGAGGTTCTGGTTTCACAATAAGTTCAATTTCTTTATGCGCTGGGATGGAAATAGAATGGTCTTTTCTGTGCTGCGGGTGCGGCTTTGTTTAAGAATGAATGGTTTAGATAGTATTGACATGCACGCATCGGGAAGAAACTAAAGGTGTTACGCGTCATACTGTGCATCCAGATGTCGCGACGCGATAAGCAGTGATACTGGGTGAGCAGCGGGATGTTATCGGCGTGATGGGTGTAATCAGGCATCATTATGGCTGGAAGATAGGAAAAACCGGGACGGGCAGTGAAGGGGAAACATTTTCGAACCAGTTTGCCGCAAGTTCGCGCAGACTTACTTGAATTGTAACTGCACTGCACTCCACTGCACTGCACGACATTCTAGCTGACTGACTGACGGCATCGGCCCATCATCCTGTTAATCCATCTGCCAAACTTCTTCGTCCCGCGGCTTTCAAGCAGTCCGAGCAGCCCCGATAACCACGCCCACAGCCGCAGACAGCACACGCACGCGCAGAGGCAAGTGCTGTTCGAGCCCACAACGCGCCTGACGCCCGACGCATTGCAGCATCCTCCGAGTACGTCTGAATCATCAACTTGCACGCAATCAACTGCCGCCAAAATGAGTGTGTCCGCCTCTATCGCGTCTCCCGCGCCCGCAGCACCAGCCACATCAGCCGCATCAGCCGCCGCAGCACCGACCGTGTGGTCTGCTGTGCAGCCTTTTGTGTTTGGCGGCCTCTCGGGCATGGCTGCGACCACTGTCATCCAGCCTATTGACATGGTGCGTTACCCATCCGCGCATCTGCGCACAGCCAGTCTTGCACTCCCGCTGTCCTTTGCTCTCATACCACTGACCAGTCTCTACAACGTAGGTCAAAGTGCGTATCCAGCTGCTTGGCGAAGGCGCCAAAGGAAAGGGTGTTTCGCCCTTTACGGTGGCGCGGCAGCTGGTGGCCACCCACGGTATCTCGGCCTTCTACACCGGCTTATCCGCCGGTCTCCTCCGTCAGGCCACTTACACCACGGCACGGATGGGTCTGTTCAACACCTTCATGGCCGTCCTGGACGACGGCGGCAAAAAGAAGGTTGGGTTTGTCGAGAAGGCCGCGGCCGGCCTCGCAGCTGGCGGCCTGGGTGCCGTCGCCGGAAACCCGTGTGACCTTGCGCTCATCCGCATGCAGGTGCGTTCCTTTTCTCATTCTCCGCTAGGAATCGCGTTTGACTGCCAAGCGCCACGCTGTGAGTTCACTGACATCTCCACACGCACAGGCCGATGGCATGGCTCCCACCGCCGCCCGCAAGAACTACTCCTCCGTCATCAACGCCATCGTGCGCATCTCGCGTGAAGAGGGTGTGCTCGCCCTGTGGAAAGGCTCCGGCCCGACTGTCGTTCGCGCCATGGCCCTCAACCTTGGCATGCTCTCAACATACTCCGAAGCAAAGACGCGTCTGGAACCAGTGCTTGGAAAGAACTCCAGCGCCACTGCTCTAGCATCTAGTGCAGTTGCTGGCTTTTTTGCTTCCTTCTTCAGCTTGCCCTTCGACTTCCTGAAAACTCGACTTCAGAAGCAGGTGCCGGACCCCAACACAGGCAAGATGTTATACAAGGGGACCTTGGACTGCGCGGTGAAGGTGTTTGAGAAAGAAGGCCCTCTCGCGTTCTACAAGGGTTTTGGAACCTACTATGTCAGAATTGCACCACAGTAAGTTGTCTTTCCTGGACTCTTCCTTGGATTGCTTATGTACGCTTCACAGTGCTATGATTACCCTGCTCTGTGCTGACGCTTTGAATGCATGGGCCAAGAAGTTCTTGAAGTGACAGCCGTGTATGCCTACCCTATTTCAATTGATTTTATGTTTCCTTCCTTTGTTGATTTGACGGCGCATTGATGGTGATGAATGCGAAGGCGTTGTCATTTCAGTGAATACATCCATACTTCCACGAAATTTGAGTTAATGGAAGGGGTTTTCGAATTTCTCACGACCACTTCCGATAATGAAGTGGGTTTTGGGTGACACGGTGGGACGCGGCGGCAGCGCCGTCGTTAAGCTTGCGCGACCCACGGGACAGCATTGCATTCCGAGGACGCACCTCAGCACAGGCCAGTTCTGCGTGAAAATCATCAATCTCGACGCGCTCGAACGATACGAACGTAAGAGCGCGATCAGGGAGGCGCGACTGCTTAAGGCGATCGTGCCGCATGCGAATATTCTCAGCCTCGTTGATGCATACTCGGTCGGCACGCAGCTGCACATTGTGACGGAGTTTTGCGAAGGCGGGGACATGCACTCATTCATCCGCAGCCCGACCGCGCGCTACTCCGAGCACGACATTTGGTGCTTCGTCGCGCAGCTCGCGTCTGCCCTGACCCACTTGCACGCCCAGCGCATCCTGCACCGCGACGTCAAGTCCAAAAACATCTTCCTCGACGCGTCGCGGGCACGCATCAAGCTCGGCGACTTCGGCATCGCCAGGGGCCTTGCCGCCGCGCGCTCGGCCGCCGACACGCCCGTCGGCACCCCGCACGCGATGGCCCCCGAAGTCTGCGCCGGTCGTCCGTACAGTTGGCCCTGCGACGTCTGGGGCGTCGGCTGTCTGCTGTTCGAGCTTGCCGCCCGCACCCACCCCTTCGCCGCTGCTACGCTCCCGCAACTGCTCCACCGCATCCAGACCGCTGCACCAGACTTCCGCGCCCTGCACAACTTTTCCCCCGACCTCGCCGCCACCACCAAAATGCTGCTTGCCAAGGACCCTG
Organism: Entophlyctis luteolus; assembly: GCA_027604725.1. NCBI lineage: Eukaryota > Fungi > Chytridiomycota > Chytridiomycetes > Chytridiales > Chytriomycetaceae > Entophlyctis > Entophlyctis luteolus. Next base: position 10,902 of record JADHYT010000491.1, read on the forward strand.
CCGCACGCATTTCCCTGCCCACCCTTGCCGCCCGCGTCGCACGCCTCCTGAGCCGCTCCAACGACCCCGATCCTGCCGACTCGCCGCCCGCTTCCTTCCACGACATCGAAAAGCGCATTCAGTCGTTGGAGGCTTCCGTCGGAGAAGCCGTTGTTGCAAAGTTCAGATCCGCCGACCAGTCCGTTGTTGCCTTGTCACGGTCCCAGAGGACCCGCATTTCTTTGTTGCTAAATGACATACACTGCGCCTACGACATCAGTTTTTGACGCGTTTTCACTTCATGAACCATTCTTGTCAGAAAGATGAAAAAAGACACCGCCTATATCCGAAATTTACCTTAAAATCCCACCCTCCACACAGTCCACAGTTTCACTTCATCGCCGTGGCCTCGGAAAAAAATGTACAAAAGAGTTTTAGCACCGGTAGGTTTCGATCCTACGACCTCTGAGTTATGAGCCCAGCGTTCTCCCGCTGAACTACGGTGCTGATTCTTTTGATACGGAATTGGGCAGTTCCGTACTTAGGATGTTCAGCGGGGTAATTTTAGGAAAAGGAGGTCGAACGGCGGAGTCGGACGGCGTTCGGACTGGATTTGGG